>WPIO01000015.1:3960000-4075000 GCA_009760855.2 Cristatella mucedo
GTGTCTTGGCTACACACGAGAGTCTGGTTCGGTTCATGCAGGTAGTGTGCCCCGCAAGCTATATGGGGTGCTGGATGGCAGAGTGCTTTTAAGCTACAATAGCAGGTCACAGCAGCGGTCAATTCAGGGACTTTAGGCAGCTTTTATGGACGTCGCTGCCCGCCCCGTGCAGCGCCTTTCTTTTAAGAGGAGGTACTTTTAGCTCAAGCTACGCAGGCCTGACGAGCGGTATTGCGTGCCGTCGGCGAGCAGCTTCGTTGTACTCAGATGAACCAAGACGCAGTTTCTTGACGGATTTATCTAGGATAATATTCTTATATAATAATGTTATATATATATAAATATATATATTTATCAATTATATAATATAGTTATATTATATAATTGTCTATATATAATTTCCTATAATAATAACTATAACAATATATTATAATAATTATTATTATTATTATTTAATATAATTAGAATCCTGTAATATAATATATAATAATATATATAATATAATATATAATAATATGTTAATTTGATATAATATTTATCTAGGATAAATTTCTAGATTTCTAAGAATTTAGTTTCTTGACGGATCTGAAAGGGCCTGCCTGCTGGTTTCCCGGCCTCCTAACGAGGTAAACTGATTGTTGTAAGATGATCTACCCAAGCTGCCGTCTAGACGGTGGGCCTTCAGCGAGAAGCTTTTCCGGTCAAGTTCGGAGGGCTTTAATAATAAAAATAATAATCATAATAATAATACATTTGATATAGTGCCCTCAGAGAACTTAATCTCTTTCTAGGCACTTTACATTTGCTGCAATATTTTTGTAGGTGAAAAGGATTACTGTCATGGCGGCAAGCACGCACTCGCCGGTTTGCCAGCTGTCTGCAGACCCGTACCAGGGGGAATTTTAGAGGGAATTCGTTGGTGGCTGTGGTCCTTTAGTTTTGCAGTTCAAAGACGACCTCGACCCGGCGGAGGGGGTGGGGTTAACGTAACCTTTCTTGCAGCTGCCGGCTACGGCCACGGCCAGACGAGCTGCTCTTAAATAGCGAGCATCGCAAGCTCGCGCTCAGAAGTGAGGAGTGATCAGTCTAGAACGAGCCTCCTAAAGTTTCTATTAAAGGATTCTTTGAAGGATCCTCTTTTCCCCATTTGTAGGGGATAAGACCCGTGACTGGCATGAAAGTGTCCCTGTGCATGTCACCCTTAACCATATTATTCATTTCGTTTGTTTTTCAAGCATGATTTTACTTACCATTCCATTACATTTCACTTTACAACAAATGTAAAGTGCCTAGAGAGAGATTAAGTTCTCTGAGGGCGCTTTATCAATTGAATTATTATTATTATTATTAAAGTAAAGCTAACTCTAGCCCCTAAACCAAACATGTGGAAGCGTCGATAAATAATTCAGAAATCACGATTTCGCAATCCAACCATCAACCGTCGCCTTAACCGCTCCAATACCAGCCCTTTGTCTAGTTAGACTTGGGGCGATTTTCAGACACTTGGTCCAGATTTGTTTGTCAGCGCGATAGGCGCGTCGCATACTCAATCCCCGAGGTATGATTCCCGCAAGAGTTCTCTCTCTATTAGTTCCTTGCAGCATTTAAATGTTGGCCGTCAAGCCTACCACCGATGAGTTCATTTCGAAGGTTTTCTCGACGGTGGTTACATCCCAATGCAAGATGAAAAATAGTCCACTAGAAAGACTCTTTGCCTACGGATCTCCTGCTGTACGGATGCTTGCTAGATGTTCTATAGCCTTGCATATCTAGCATAATACACGTGTCAATAATCGCAAGTATTGTCCCTTCATCTTTTAAACATGCAGTTGTTAGACTACTACTTAGGAAGCCAACTCAAGACCGGTAGAACTTAAAAGAAATTTATGCCGCCCTGTCTCCCTACTGCAGTTCTATAAAAGATCACTGACTGGCGTGGTAGACCAGCTTAACTCTCACATCAAAACTTCAAGCCTTGTAAATGGGTTTCATTCAGAATTTAGAGCTAATCTCTGTACAGAGCCAGCACTGCTTTGACTCTTTATCATACGTCTCAGGAATGCTGACTTTCATTGAGTTTCATGGTTTATTATGCTGGATCTTTCGGATACATTTAAAATAATCGAGCCCCAAGTACCCTTGGAGTGCCATTAATTTCATTGATCATAACTGGAACTGCACCTTAAGGGTATAAGGCCTATGCAAGTGGGATACTTCAGAGCAGTACTTTTAATGGGCAGCAGTCATCTGAGAAGCTTCCGTGGCAATTAGGTATCTCAGAAATTTGCCCAGCATCTAATTCAATTTAAAGTGTATTCTCTCCCTTTGCACAATGTAACCACAGTGCACAAAAAATGCTTTGAATTTAGGCAGATGGCACAGCGATTTACCTTTTTCTGGCATTCCGTTAGTTGGACTTTCTCGAACACAATCCTGCGTATATTATTGACATTTTCTCATTGCTGAAAACACAGCTTTTCAAATTGAATGAAGACTCTCCCTCTTGCTGATGTGATTGCCAAGCACAATCTACGCTTTCACTTCTATGCGAATGACTCTCAGTTGTACCTTTGCTTTGATCCCTCTCAGCCTTCGAGCACCTCAAATTCTCTCAACTCAATTGCTGCATGTATTGGTGACATCCGCACATGGATGGCAGCAAATTTTCTAAAACTAAACGATGATAAGCTAACTTACTGGTTATGGGAAAACCCAATGTGATTCAGAAATTGGAAAGGCTGACGCTCAAAATTGGCTCTGCCAGCATATCTCCTGTTGAATCATCTCGAAATCTAGGTGTCATGTTCTAGAGTGACCTCGGACTTGTATAGATAAGGACACCAGGTCTAAGTTGGTCCATGCATTTGTGACATCCCGTCTCGACTTCTGCAACTCACTGCTTACTGGCCTACCGGCATGTGCGATCGGGCGATTGCAGCTGGTGCAAAACTCTGCAGCTAGGCTTGTCTGTCGTGAGCGTCGCAGTTGCCACATCACACCACTTCTCACCGACCTGCACTGGCTACCAGTCAAGCAACGGATTTACTTTGAGGTTTTGTCGCTCACTTTTAGGTCACTTCGTTCTTTGGCTCCAGCCTACCTCTCAGATCTACTTCCCCATCAGGCTAAGCATCGTACCACCCGCTTTTCGGAATCCAACAGTCTACCAATACTTCGTACAAACCTCAAATCCTTTGGAGACCATGCATTTAGTTCGTATGCTCCCAAAGCTTGGAACTCCCTCCCGACTTGCGTCAGAACATTCCGTGACTGGACCACATTTAAAAATAACCTAAAAACACGCCTATTTAAGACAGCATCTAGTGGGTCCCTGTGATTCGTCCTTCATGTGCTTATGTGTGCTGACGCTGTGCATGTGGCCATTAGCCACATTTGCATGCTGACCCTGTGCATGTCACCCCTAACCATGTTATTCATGTTGTTTATCAAGCATGCTATTACTCACCATTCAATTGCATTTCCCTTTGCAACAAATGTAAAGCGCCTAGAAAGAGATTGAGTTTTCTGAGGGCGCTTTATCAAGTGCATTATTAGTATTATTATGGTTATGGCAGGGCTAAGTTGGTCTGCCAGTGAAGACCACAGAGATGAAGGTATGGTCTTCAGGAGACGAGCTCTTTTTGCTTGACCTTATTAGAGTAGCCACATCGCATGCAGAAACCTCGGAGAACCTTGCAAGGAAGGTCACAGGCTGAGAAACCATGATTGCTTTAGTCGGATTGGGCTTAATGGAGGCACGAATGTGCACAATTTTTTAGTAAAGAAGGCTGAAAACGTTTCGGCTGAGCCCTTAATATCTGGGGAGTCAGACCTCACAGCATTTACCAGTAAATGGTTAACTGTCTTGTAAACCTGTTTAGTGTCCGACTGGCAGAAATTCAGCTTTCTAATGAAAAAGGAAGCCCTGGTTTCTTTAAGCTTTCGGGTGTAAACTCGAAGGAAGTCTTTGTAATTGACTAGATCTGCATCAGACCCCAATTTCTTGAAGCGACGTTCAAGCCTGCGCTTAACCCGCCGGATCTGTAGAGCATATGCCGATCTCGTTCTATCTACAGTGTGTGCGCTCCTACGCATCCAAAGTTAACTTTGAATCACGAAACCTCAAAAGCCTTGACATCATTGCTATGCTGTCAGGGCGAAAATGTCTTCCTCGCCCTTGCTGCTCAAGCCTCCATCCGACCTGTCCTCATTGAAAGATTGCTACAACATGACACTTGCTGACGTGCTTAACGAGTTTGCACCACTGACTATTCGTAATGTGCGCCCTCGCCCACACGACTGATATCACCGCAGACATTAACCTAGCTAGGTCTACCAAGCGAAAGCTTGAACAAGCATACACAAGATCAGGATTGACCGTCCACTGTCAGGCATACAAAGACTATTGTATATCATACCAGTCGATCCTAGCAAAGGCCAAATTCAGCTTCCACAAAAATATTGTTGAATCACAGATGCACAGTCCAAAAATGCTATTGTATACCATCAACCGTGTCCTTAACCGCTACCCGATTAGCTCCTTACGGAGTGATCCGTTGTGGCGACCCAGCCGATCGCTTCTCTAGCTTCTTTGTCAATAAGATAGACGAGATCGGAGAGTCCATCCCTAGGATTGTGGCATCCCCTCTGCTGACTGCTGTCCCTCAATTACATCAACACGGGACTCACGGCCACCGATTCCGTGCACTACCTCAACGTCTACATTCAAGGAGGCCACGAGTGACCTTATCCTGAAATTGATCTCCCAGTAAAAGAAGGCTACTGGTCCTCAAGGCCCTATTCCCACTGTCCTACTTCTACTATGCTTAGACCTGCTGCTGCCATGCATGACTAACATGATACATTTGTCCTTAGCTTTAGGACAATTGCTCTTTTCAAATGGGCTCTTGGCCACTAATTAAGGAAGCAACACTAAATTAGAGAACTTGAGCAGCTTCCTCCAGTCTCCCTTCTCCCGGTCCTATCAAAGACGCTGGAATGAGTTGTGTCAGACCAACTGAACTCTTATATTGAGACCTCAAACCTAGCTAGCAAGTTATACTCTGGGTTTAGAGCTAATCACTTCGCAGAGTCAGCTTTTCTAGAAGTCATGAATGTAGATTTGGGTGAAGTCTCTCCTTTTCCTGCTTGATCTTTTGGCAGCTTTTGATACTATTGATCACGAAGTCCTTCCTGAGCGTCTTGAATCTCGCCTGGGCATCACTGGCACTGCTCTGCAATGGTTCAGGTCCTATCTCAGTGGGAGACTCCAGAGTATTGATGTGAACGGACAAAGATCACATGAGGAACTACTTACGTACGGGGTACCTCAGGGCTCTGTGCTCGGTCTGCTTTTTTTCACGGTTTATACTCTCCCTCTTGCCGACGTGAGTGCCAAGCACAATCTAGGCTTTAACTTCTATGTAGATGGCATTCAGTTGGACCTTTGCTTTCATCTCTCCAGCCCTCCAACATGTCGAATTCTCTACACACTCTTGCTGCATGTACTGATGACATCCGCACATGGATGGCAGCAAAATTTCTTAAATTGAAATGACGGCAAAACTAACTTACTAGTCATGAGCAAACCCCAAGTGTCATTCTGAAATACAAAAACCTGACACTCAAATCATCTCACCAGCATATCTCCTGTTGAGTCAGCATGTAATCTCGGTGTCATGTTCCAAAATGACCTTCCATTAGACGACCACATTAGCTCCACAGTCAAGTCTGTCTACTTTAAGCTGCATAACATTGCTAAAATTCGGGCTTGCTTATACAGGGACACCACATCTAACCTGGTCCATGCATTTGTGACATACCGTCTTGAATTCCGTAAGAACCTGATTGCTTGCTGGTCTACCAGCCAGTGCAATCAGGCGCTTACAGTTGGTGAAAAACTCTGTAGCTAGGCTTATTTGTCGTGAGCTTTGTAATTGCCACATCACACCACTTCTCGCTGACCTGCACTGGCTCTCAGTCAAGCAGCATATCGATTTCAAGGTTCTGTCGCTTACTTTTAGGTCCCTTCATTCTCTGGCTCCAGCCTACTTCTCAGAACTACTCCCCCACTAGGTGAAGAATCGTACAACCCCCTGTTCTGAGTCGAATCGTGTAGCGATTCCTCTTACGAACCTCAAGACCGTTGGAGACTGTGCCTTTAGTTTTTTCCCAAGCTCCAAGCCTAGAACTCACTACCGACGCACATGAAAACGTCCCCTGACAAGACGACATTTAAAAATAAGCTCAAAACTCATCTTTTTATTACAAAATTTGGTGGGTCTTTGTGATTCGTCCTTCGCGTGCATGTACCTACTTATACCCTGCCTGCTGCTTACGGATGTTACCAGCAAAAATTTGGTAATGCTTTTTATGCAGCATTTGTTCAGTTCCTAGAGAGAGATTCAGTTCTCTGAGGGTGCTTTACCAACTTGTCATTATTATTAATATTGTTAATAATATTTTTCCAATAAACTAACCCAGCAGATGATATCCTGATACTGTAATCTTATGACTTCGCTCAGACCTTCCATGACGGCTAGTATGCAGTACCTAAGAGCCCGTCGTACGAAAAAAGCGCCTTTGTTGCTACTCTCTTGCATATAAAAGCTGCAACAGGATGGCAGAAATTACGGCCGCTAGTTTTTTTAAGACATCGCTGAATAGGTCGACCCTTGACCTCTGACATCTATGAATGAGCAAAACATCAGCTGCCAATTCCCATCGCCGGGTGTGGTTTTTATCTGTTCTGAAAATCTCAATTCTCAGGCACGTAAAATCTGGAAACGGAATAGCTGAACCGTATTCAAAGCGCGTCCGTTCGTTTTCGCTTACAGAGGTTACAAAACCAGAGGGGCACAAAGAAATGGCACATTGTGCCACGTGACTAATAAGCAAGAGCTTCTGTCATGGCCGATCAGGCAACTCAACCCTGAGGCCATCAAATACTGAAGCTTTGTCCGTGTTAAGTGGCTACTCCGTGTCTTTTCTGGAAAATAAATTATTGCATGAAAGTACTTGCCTTCAATTTTTCGGCTTGTGTCTTTCGATTAAATTTCTGTTAATTGATGGTGCCAAATCTGGTAGAGTTCATAAATTTGGTGTGTTCCACACGAAGCTCAGTGGCAAGAGAGCTAGTAAAGGCAACGTCTCCAGCGCTTAAGGACTTCAATAAAAGAGCCTTGCAAGCTGTTTCTGGAGCAATAGGGTGAATCAGGTAAATAAACCTGTCATGAGGCACGCTCTGACTTAGCTGCCACTATAATTGCCTGACGATGAAATCAGTTTGCAGCATGCCCAAGCCCCCTGACAATATATCAAGGATTCTGTGCAACTCATATCGCGCCTTTACGATGTGAAGCTGACCTCTTTGACATTGAACTGCCCTACTGAAGTAGATACATTCCTTACAGGCTTATATTTCTTTCCGCACTCGTATTTCAATTGAATCAGGCTGCGAAGCAAAAGTTTTCAATAGCTGCTTCTTTGCTGCGGTATTATTTGAAGTAGCCTAGAAGCTTCTCTATCGATTCTTCTGCACCTGCTCGACATTCCTCCCCGCGCTAGGGAGCGGGGACGGGCGACTCCTCGCGCGGTGAGGACCTTTTGCTGACTTCTTCGTAATAATTTTCCGGACGTTCCGCTGATATCTCTACTGTTACTCTTCATGAGCTAGCGCAGGCTGGAACGTCGTTTCGAGAAATCGGGGTCTGAGGCAGACCTAGTCAATTTTTAAGACTTCCTTCGTGTTTACACACGAAAGCTGAAAAAAGCCAGGGCTTCTTTTTTCATTAGAAAACTGAATTCCTGCCAGTCGGACACTAAACAGATTTATAAGACAGTAAACCATTTACTGGCCAATGCTGTCAGGTCTGACTCCCCAGATATTAAGGGCTCAGCCGAAAAGTTTTCAGCCTTCTTTATTAAAACAAATTGAGCACATTCGTGCCTCCATTAAGCCCCTTCCGACCAAAGCAATCGCCGTTCCTCAACCTGTGACCTTTCTTAAAAGATTCTCTGATGTTTCTGCCTGTGATGTGGCTGCCTTAATAAGGTCTAGCAAAAAGAGCTCGTCTCCTGAAGACCCTATACCTTCATCTCTGTGGTCTTCACATGCAGACCAACTTAGCCCTGCCATAACCAAGATTTTTAATGCTTCTTTGGGTAAAGGGATCGTCCCCAAGTCCTTCAAATCGGCAATCGTTAGACCTATTCTTAAAAAGCCTGGATTACACACAGAGGTCCTAGCAAACCATCATCCAGTTTCCATTCTTCCATTCTTATCAAAGATTCTTGAAAAAATTGTTGCTAAGCAGCTAGTTGAACATATTGAAAATAATGGAATGTCAGAAACATTTCAATCAGGTTTCAAGAGGCAGCACTCTACCGAAACTGCTCTCCTCAGTGTTAACAATGACATTCTACGTGGCAACGACGACGGGAATGTCACTGCCCTAGCTCTGCTAGATCTGTCTGCTGCCTTCGACACCATTGATCACGAAGTTCTGCTTGAACGACTGAGAACAACGATCGGTCTGGCAGACGAAGCACTGGCGTGGTTTAAATCATACTTGTCTGATCGTGTTCAATCCGTGTCATGTGGGGGTCAGGTCTCAGACATGAGAAGGGTCACCTGTGGAGTCCCTCAAGGGTCTGTACTTGGTCCCTTGCTGTTCTCCATTTATACGCAACCTCTGGGAAAAGTGATTAAGGCCCATGGAATAGGATATCACTTCTATGCTGACGATACTCAGTTGTATTTGTCATTTAAACCGTCGGAATCTGCTGCAGCAACTGAGAAACTGAATGCTTGCCTTGCCGATATTCGATACTGGATGTCGGAAAACTTCCTGAAATTAAATGACGATAAAACCGAACTGCTTCTCATAGGACACCCTAAGCGTGTGGCTGGATTAAAAGGCTTTGCTGTTCTAATTTGTGATGCTATTGTGCGACCTTCACCACGTGCTCGTAATCTAGGTGTCGTATTCGACAGCTGCCTTAATTTCAAAAGCTTCATTCAGAAGACTGCCTCTACAGATAGCCATCACATCCGATCCCTATCCAAGATTAGAAGCTGTCTCCCACAGTGGCTCGTAAAAAATTTAACTAGCTCTTTAGTTCTGTCTCGGCTTTGTTATTGTAATTCCCTTTTGGCTGGGCTACCAAAGAAAGCTATAATGCAACTACAGCGGACTATGAATATGGCTGCAAGGCTGGTCTTTAAGTCCCAGCGGTTTGAGCACGTGTTACCTTTGCTGGAAGAGCTAGGATGGTTGCCGGTTGAGCAAAGGATACGGAGCAAAGTTCTTACGCTGACTCACAAGGCCCGCCACGGCTTGGCTCCTTCATACCTAGCTGAACCGCTACATCAGTTTCAGCCTGTTCGCGCCCTCAGGTCCTGTGTGGACAATAAATTCGCTGTCGCATTCCTCCGCTTAAAGACAGTTGGCGACAGAAGCTTTAGCTCTGCAGGTCCTAGACTGTGGAACTCGCTTCCACAATTCTTACGCAACGACATCTACTCTCCAACTGCCGACTATGGCACATCTTTTTCAGCGGTCCTGAACTGCTACTTCTATGCTACTCACTACCTCAACTGCTCTCCTAACTCTGCTATGCTTCCCACTTTCTCTGTGTTGCGTGAGACGAAGTCTGTTGGCTACCGAATGCGTACCGAAAGCCGCTTAGGCTGTGAGTGCGCTATACAAAACTCTCCTGCGTAACGCCCACATGGTCTTTATGACTTTGTGGAGTTACTGACGGAGATACATACATTACATTATATATCCAATATATATATATATATGTATGTATGTATATATATATATATATACATATATATATATATCCATCCTTGGATATGCTACTAAAAAAGGACCAGCTTTTAGCATTAGGTGTAAGCACAACATCGCCATTAATTCCTACCTACCGGCAATACCCACCGCCATTAGTTACTACGTCACCACCTACCAACCGGCGGACTTTCTTCGACGGTCAGTAAGAACCTCCATGCATCCTGCTGCCGCCCTATCGACCGCTTGATTATCAAAACTATGACCCGTAGGTTTAAAGCAAAGTTCAGCACTCGTTGCGATAGTCGTTCTCACCGCTCCTCAGCAATTTGGGGAAAGTCGACCGTCGGCCGCTACTAAGGTTCCATTTGAATTTTCTGGCTGGCCTACAGGCGGTGCAATAAGTTACTTACAGTGGATGCATGACTCTGTAGCAAGGCTTGTCTGTCATTAGCGTCGTAGTTGTCTCATTACTCAAATTCCTGCTCACTTGCACTGGCTCCCAGTCAAGCAACGCATCGACTTTAAGGTTTTTGTCACTCACCTTTAGGTTCCTTCATTTTTTGGCTCCAGCCCAACTATCAGACCTACTCCCCCACCAGGCTAAGCATCGTACCACTCGCTTTTCTGAATCTAATCGTTTAGCTACACCTCGTACTAACCTCAAATTCTTTGGTGACCGTGCCGTTAGTTCATATGCTCCCAAATCCTGGAACGCACTTCCGACTGGCGTCATGACATCCCCTGACTTGACAACATTTACAAAAAAGCTCAAACGCATATATTTGTCACGGCCTTTACTAGCTCCATGTGATTTGTCCTATGTGTACTTGTGCGTGCTGACTCTGAACAGGCCGCGACTAACCATATTCGCATTCTGACCATGTGCACGTTACCTCTAACCATGTTATGCTTGTCGCCGTTTAGCATGCCATCACTAACTATCCAACCGTGCTTCCTGTGCAGCATATTTATAGTGCTTAGAAAGAGATAAAGTTCTCTGAGGGTGCTATGCAAATCTATGGTGATTATTATTATTATTATTATTCGTAGGCGCAGCATCTTCGGGCCGGCTATATGCCGCCTAGCATGCAAGCAACGTAATCACCGTCACGCAGCTATCCGACGGCCTCTTCAATTCCCCCTTTTAAATATCCACTCAATAAAAAAGAATACGATACTTATTCAAGATTAGGCTGTCCAGGAGAAGCTAGATTAATTTCTGTCTACCGAGACGTGGATGACGCCCTGCTCTGGTGGCTGTGTATCTGAAATCACCCCAACCGAGTTTTCATTCTTTCAGTTCATGCGGTCTAACAAAGTGGGTGGCCAGGTGTTGCTCTTGTTGCTCGTGAACGTTGTGGCTATAAGAGCTGTCTGTTTTTCGCATGGGATATCGCTTAAATCAGTTGTTATCAGGTCCCGATCAAAACCACGCCTCTCGCAGTTTCGATCTACTGACCTCCTTTTGGCTGTCTAACCTTGTTTATGGCGGATTTTTCACCGAACACGCAATACGGGAACGTCACGAACACGCTACACGGGAAACGCGGAATATACAAGTCTCAACAACGAGCTTTCTATCCAGCTCCGCTCGGGCCTTGGGTACTCGTCGCCTTGCATTCGTACCTAGCTGAACTGCTGCATCAGTTTCAGTCTGTTCGCACCCTCAGGTCCTGTATGGACAATAAATTAGCTGTCCCATTCCTCCGCTTAAAGACAGTTGGCGACAGAAGCTTTAGCTCTGCAGGTCCTAGACTGTGGAACTCGCTTCCACAATCCTTACGCAACGACATCTACTCTCCAACTGCTGACTATGGCACATGTTTCTCAGCGATCCTGAACTGCTACTTCTATGCTACTCACTACCTCAACTGCTCTCCTAACTCTGCTATGCTTCCCACTTTCTCTTTGTTGAGACGAAGTCTGTTGGCTACCGAATGCGTACCGAAAGCCGTTTAGGCTGTGAGTGCGCTATACTAAACTCTCCTGCGTAACACCCACATGGTCTTTATGACTTTGTGGAGTTACTGACGGAGATACATACATACATACATACATTCGTGGCCGCATCGTCAGAGCACGCCTGCAACCATCCAGGTGCATAACTCTGCGAGACCGGGAGCCTCCAAAACCACGACTTACTCGTCCAACTTCTCCTATCCAAGAGCCCCTGTGACCTCACGTCAGCGCATGTCCGGCCATGTGTAGGTCCGACCCCGGCCTAGCCGGTGACCCTTACCACATTACAGCTGTCCTGTCCCAGCCAACCGAACCTAGCCTGGGTACACTCTTACCTTCAGATCTTCTATGAACAATAAACTAGCCATTGTATTCATTCGCCTACAGACATTTGGGGACAGAAGCTTTTGCTCATCAAGTCCTGGACTCACTTCCACAATTCTCACGGAAGGAGCTGCTGACTGTGGCACATCACGTCAAGCCGTCCCGAGTTGCTTTCCATGCTACTCACTACCCCAACTTCGCTTATGGATCAGCTTTTTTGCTTTTCACTTTCTCTTTGTTGAGGAGAGTTGTGAGAGGAATTCTGTGTGCTTCCAAATGCGTGCCAAAAGCCGCTCAGGCTTTGAGTAGAAAACCATAGAAAACTATGCTGCCTAACTTCCACATAATCTTTGCGGGTAAAAGTAAAGTTACAGACGGAGATTCATTGCAATGCATTGCTGGTTGAAACTATACTAAGTCCACCTCAGAGCAAGTTTCGACTGGCAGATGAGACGGGAAGCCATGTGGCCAAAGTTTTAACTAATCTTAAGATTTACCCAGCTTTATTTTGTTCGAGCTATGCCGCAAGCAGTTATTTATTGTAGTACGTGATTCCTACAGCCGTTGTGATTACCTAAGTGACTCCATTAGGGCAACATTTTTTGTGATGTCTCAGCTAGTTGGCTGATTCGTGGCCGCTAATATGCAGGGCTTGAGTAACAACATAGTATGCAACCAGAGATTTATTATTCATCCGATATAAGCTCGAATTATACTCTTTGCTGTGCATGCTGCTAACTCCTGTGGTAACCAAAGTCTGCACATCTTCACTTATTCGTGCATCATTCAGCCTGCAGTTTTCTGTGCTCTTGGGTAACGACTCTGTCAAGGAATAGCCAAGCATAGCGAAATTTAGATATATAAGGCCGTCAGAAAAATATTTTTCTTGGCTATTAAGCTTAGGCTTCATTTAAGCTGACCTCGATAGCCGATATAAAAACTCCCTTGCCTCTTACAAACATTGATTTCCTTGGAGATAACGTGTGTATTTCACATGCTGCATTAGCTTGCTGCTCATTGCTGGCTGCCGACGCTGCATCTTCAGAATTTGACGCAATCCATTAAACTTTCAGCCATTGTATGTCGCACAACATCTCTGCCCCTGCCGACTATGGCACATCTTTTTCAGCGGTCCTGAACTGCTACTTCTATGCTACTCACTACATCAACTGCTCTCCTAACTCTGCTATGCTTCCCACTTTCTCTTTGTTGCGTGAGACGAAGTCTGTTGGCTACCGAATGCGTACCGAAAGCCGCTGAGGCTGTGAGTGCGCTATACAAAACTCTCCTGCATAACACCCACATGGTCTTTATGACTTTGCGGAGTTACTGACGGAGATACATTACATTACATTGCCCATTGCATGGCCTTTCTTGAGTGCATGTGTGCTGAAGAATCACGCCAATTTACTCGACCGTGTAGCAATAATATGATTAACTTTCAGGACATTTAAAATATTAGAACAGAAGCTGATCTCAAATGGCGCTGAACACGTTGCTTATCAGTATTGTTATAATTTCCGGCTACGAATTAAGAAAATCGTCGGCTGCACCGTCTGCGCACGCCTCTAAATAATCTCTAGTTCTTCAAGGACCATGTCTTCAGTTACCTAAGTGATTTAACCAAAATTTCTCTAACCAGTGGTCATTACATTCATTGACTTGGTGACATCTAAATAAATCCCAAGTGCACACTTCCTCTTAGCAGTATTAGATGTGTATGTGTAAGCTATCTCACGCATTAATTTACTGTAATTACGCCTGCTGCAATTTCAAGTAGCTCCGAATGACCCTGATGACCTCTGAATGTCGTACTTTGTGTAATTATTTTTCATTATTCGCAAATTTGTATGAAAGATGCATCTGCTTCTCTCAGGAAGTAATGCACAATAGTTTTTTCAGCTACTGTGTCGCGAACAGCTAATTAATTGTCTGTGGAGGACCTGAAAGTACGAGGAGGCTAAAGCTGGTGTAGCTAGGTGCAGCTAGGATGAAAGAGCCGTGGAGTCGTGTCGTGGGCCTTGTCTTGTCGTGGGCCTTGTCTTGTCGTGGGCCTTGTGCGTCAGTGTAGGAGCTATGCCCGGTACCCATCGATCAACCGCGAGCGATCTCGGCCCCTTCCGCAAAGGAGACATTAATAGCTGCAGATCATATCAGAGAGCTGCATTGGTTTGTTCCGCTAGCCCAGCTTTCTATACCGTTTTGCAGCAGTCTAGCCAAGTAATAACCAGAGAGCTGGTTAAATTTCGAGCAAGCCGTTGTAACACATAGTTGTTATCTAAGATACGGACCTGACATGACTGCTAACAGTGGATGAAGTCTTCTTAAGTAGGTTCTGTTTGAGTTATCCTTGAAAAAATACCGTATACAGAGTTTAAACTGCATTTATTATTGATTAAATCATGCTCATCAATCGTCAAATATGGGCTAAAAACTGAGACGTTATTAATGAAAACTACTAACCAAACAATAATGCGTACGAGCTCACTTTCTGATCTTATTATCTTGCCGCCATCAATTGTAATGAACAGTACGAGAATTCTGAAAGAATACCTATTTAAGAGGTAGAGAACACACGGGTAGCCCTATTGCTGCGAAGATTTCTCAGTGTAAAGTTCGATTGTGTAAACCTATCGACAGCGCCTATCGCTATTTTAATGCATCAAAACGACCTGCCGGTGGAAGAGCACTAATAATAATGCACTTGATAATAATAATGCACTTGATAAAGCACCCTCAGAGAACTTAATCTCTTTCTAGGCGCGTTGCATTTGCTGCAAAGGGAAATGCAATTGAATGGTGAGTAATATCATGCTTGATAAACAAACAAAATGAGTAACATGGTTAGGGGTGACATGCACAGGGCCAGCATGCAAATGTCGTTTGTGAGAGCATGCACAGTGTCAGCACGCATAAGCACATTAAGGACGAATCACAGCGACCCACTAAATGCTGTCCTAAATAGATGTGTTCTTAAGTTTTTTTTAATGTGGTCAGGTCAGGGGATGTTCTGACGCAGGTCGGGAGGGAGTTCCAGGCTTTGGGAGCATACGAACTACATGCACGGTCTCCAAAGGATTTAAGGTTCGTACGGGGTATTTGTAGACTGTTGGATCCCGAAAAGCGGGTGGTACGATGCTTGGCCTGGTGGGGGAGTATATCTGAGAGATAGGCTGGGGCCAAAGAATGAAGGGACCTAAAAGTGAGCGACAAAACCTTGAAGTCAATCTGTTGCTTGACTGGTAGCCAGTGCAGGTCGGCGAGAAGTGGTGTAATGTGGCAACTGCGACGCTCACGACAGACAAGCCTAGCTGCAGAGTTTTGCACCAGCTGCAATCGCCTGATCGCACATGCCGGTAGGCCAGTAAGCAGTGAGTTGCAGAAGTCGAGACGGGATGTCACGAATGCATGGACCAACTTAGACGTGGTATCCTTATCTAAACAAGCCCGAATTTTAGCAATGTTATGTAGCTGAAAGTAGGCAGATTTGATTGTGGAGCATATGTGGTCGTCTAACGAGAGGTCACATTGGAACATGACACCTAGATTTCGAGCTGATTCAACTGGAGATATGCTGGCAGAGCCAATTTTGAGCGTCAGCCTTTCCCATTTCTGAATCACACTGGGTTTGCCCATAACTATGAAGTTAGTTTTATCATCATTTAGTTTTAGAAAATTTGCTGCCATCCATGTGCGGATGTCATAATACATGCAGCGAGTTGAGGGAATTTGAGGTGCTCGAAGGCTGGGAGGGATCAAAGCAAAGGTACAACTGAGTGTCATCCGCATAGACGTGAAAGCCTAGATTGTGCTTGGCAATCACATCAGCAAGAGGGAGTGTATAAACCGTGAAAAGAACCGGACCTAGCACGGAGCCCTGAGGTACTCCATATTTCAGAGGTACCTCGAATGATCTTTGTCCATTCACGTCAATACTCTGGAGTCTCCCACTGAGATAGGGCCTGAACCACTGCAGAGCAGTGCCAGTGATGCCCAGGCGAGATGAGAGGCGCTCTAGAAGAACTTTGTGATCGATGGTATCAAAAGCTGCCGAAAGATCGAGCAAAACAAGCAGAGACACTCTACCCATGTCTGCATGCCTAAATAAGTCGCTGTAAACCCTAAGCAATGCTGACTCTGTGGAGTGATTAGCTCTAAAGCCAGACTGAAACTTACTAGCAACGTGTGAGGTTTCGATATATGAGTTCAGCTGGTCCGCCACGACCCGTTCCAGTGTCTTTGATAGGAATGGTAGAAGGGAGACTGAGCGGTAGTTGCTTAAGTTCTCTTGGTCTGGTGTCACTTTCTTGAGAAGTGGCCTGACTACAGCTTTTTTGAAAGGTGCTAGGACATGACCTGAGGCTAATGACATAATAATGATTTAGTTATGCATGGCAGCAGCAGATCAATGCAACGTAGGAGCAGGACAGTGGGAATATAATCAATAATCGATTGATGTGGTTTTTAAATTACTGATAAGAATGCTAGGAATCCTTACCGGTATATCTAAGTACTTTTGATAAATGTACTTGAAAATTCGTAGCAAACTGTTTGACGATTGAATCAAATTCCAAGTAGATTGTGCCAGTAACAGGGGAAGGTTATCTGCATTTGTGTAAAAAATGTGTATTTCAGTCAATTCGTTTGCTAATATGATGTAATGCTAAGATGCATTACCAGTAGATCTGGTTCTTTCATTGAATTTCCAAAAAGTTTTCGGAGCAAATTTCGTAATAAATGATCGCATTTTGACATTTTACTAGTAGTGAGAGTTTTATATTATACTTGTCAAGAAGATTCAAAAGTGAATTTGGATATCTTTGCGATCAAATATTTCCGGAAGCCCGGGATTCCCCACCGCATCCTGATACTACAAGGTCTAAATAGAAACTGAAAAGTCCTTTCACAGCAAGCATACATCTTTGGAAATACCTAGTACAAAGCCTCAGCATTTGACGGCATGGCAATGCGTCTGGTTTGCACATTTTCTTTAGTTGCTAATGTGGAAGCATGGGTTTTCGCTCAGATTCCTGTGCCCCTTGTGAACTTAGTTCTTTTTATTCGTTGTCATTTGCAGTCTTAACAACAATTTAGTCGTCGCACTCGGTCAGGGTTGCCGTTTCGGAAGCTGCAAGCGGCTCGTCTGAGCAAGCTGGACACCATTAGCTGTGCCTCACTTCAGCAACGATGCACCAAAGATGACTGCACGACAACTAAATTGCACCACGGATTACAGTCAAAATTATTGACGCCTGTGACTTGTTCTGTCCCCCTCGTATCTGAAAAGCTGTACATTCTTTAAAAAAATCATTTTTTGTAAGCAATTTTAGAAATTTCGGAAGAGATTTGCTTTATGAGTGCAGAAAAATAATTCGTACCCCGCCTATTTACACGTTGCCAGGCCATGACAGCTAGATTGCCAATGCCTAAATCAGACATGGGCAAACTAAGGCCCGCGGGCCATATACAGCCCGTCGGGCTTTTCAATCCGGCCCGCCTAACTCGTCCACATTATATTATTTAATTAAATTTTATTATTAAGACACCTCAATCATTTTACCAGCTGTAATTCCCAACTTTCCTCAGCAGATGGTGCTGCCCGAAGACATTGACCCTTTAGTGTGATGCATTACGGTTACTCTCTACTTCATTTTGTCTCTTTGTACTTTCAGCCCTTCAGTCAAAATGAGCGGACCGAAGAAAAGAAAAGTAGACAGTGAGTGCCGTGTGTTCAATAAAGAGTGGACAAAGAACATTTTTTTTTACTGAAGTCCGATCAACAGCTGTATGTCTGATATGCCAAGAAACTGTAGCAGTTTTTAAGAATACAACATTAGCCGTCATTTTGCCACATAACATGCTAACTACGCCAGTCAACAGTCTCCACAAGAACAGGCGGCTACAGCTCAGAGATCGAGCACCTTAACCGCTGGACGCTGACCAAGGTCTGGCTGAGGTCGTGGGCTCGAACCCGGAGGCATATGTGAAGCACCTGAATAAAGATTAAGTTTTCTTGGGGCGCTATACAAATGAATTATATTTTCAGCAAATGTAAAGCGCCTATAGAGAGATTGAGTTCTCTGAGGGCGCTTTAGCAAGTGTATTATTATTATTACAGACTCAGCAAAACCTTTTTCACAGACAAACTGCGATTCAAGAGTCAAGTACTAAGGCAAGTTGTTTGCTGGCATTCAAATTGAAAAAGGCCAGTAAGCCACTCTCCGACGGCGAATTTATAAAAGAATGCATGGTTGAGACAACAGGTCTACATGGTTGAGACAACAGGTCTATTTGTTGTGTTTATTTATTAAGTAAAAGGGAAAAATCCTGATCATGATGTTATTTCCCTTCACTGCATCATTCATTAGGAAGTTCTGTTTAAGTTTATATTGCAGCTAAATCATGTTGTGAATCCAGTCGTAAAACTTGTTAACTTTATGCGAGCAAGGTAACTTCAGCATCGTCAGTTTATTGCGTTCCTGGAAGAAACCGATGCAGATCACCAGGACTTACTTTACCACTCTCGTGTGAGCTGGCAAAGTTTGTGCAAAGTCATTCAAAGAGTGTGGGAGCTGAAAGAGATCACTGAATGTTTGGAGTTAATGGGAGTGAGATCCGACGAATTTCCTGAGCTAAGTGACAAGAACTGGCTTTGTGACTTAGCGTTTGCCGTGGACATACTTCCGCACATGAATGAGCTGAACACCAAGCTATAGCGGAAAAATCAATTTGTGCACGACATGTACACAAATGTTGGGGCCTTCAAATCCAAACTGACTCTTTTCTCCACACAATTTTCCAACAAATCTTTCACTCATTTCCCCACACTAGCCATACAGAAAGAGATGAAACGAAACGCACAGAAATACAGCAAATCACTGGACGACCTTCACGGAGAATTCTGCCGTCGATTTTGTGACTTAAAGAATTGAAAAGTCACTTCCACTGGTGTCCTGTCCCCTGTCACAAGACCTTGAAACAGCACCACTGAAGCTGCAGTTGTAACTGATAGATTTTCAGTCTGACTCTGTATTGAACAAGAAGTTCAGCTCTCTTAAACTGAACGATTTTTATGCTTCAATTAACGAAGCCGTGTTTCCAAACCTCTGGAGGATGGTACAGAAGATGCTGACGTCGTTTGGCTCAACCTGTGTGTGAACAGACATTCAGCGTCATGAACATCAACCAAGCCCGTCACAGATCCAAGTTAACTGACCAAACCCTCGATCTATCGTGAGAAGTGCCACAACAAATATAACGCCAGACATTGATGTACTAAACCATTCTGGCCCTCGAGTCAAAAAGTTTGCCCATCCCTGTCCTAAATAGCAATCGTGATTCTTAAATTATATAATTTGGAACCAAGAATGATATGATGGGTGATTGTGCGGTATACAAATACGTCGCATTTATTAGTCTTTATTTGGAACTGTAGCTTTCTAGAGATTATGGCAATGGCAATTCTTGAGCTCCCGAAGCCCTCTGCGTTGGTGTGACTATTCGATCGTTACCCCGCCTAAGAGGGAGGCCAAATGATGTTATTTTCATTATAACTTTTAAGGAGAATCTGCTGCACTTTCTAGGCTTTAAAAGCTTACGAACTTAAGCGTGGTCTCTCAACGGTTTCCGCTTGTTTAGAGATAGTAGAGGCTAAATGAAGAGACAGAATGAATGGCCAGGGGTACGAAGCCAAGCCAGATGAGAACATATTTTACTCTACGTAGGACGTAGCGTGATAAATAAAGGAGTATAAAATGAGTGACAGAACTTTGACGTCGCTTTGCTTGTCGCTGGAGAGCAAGGTCAGTGAGACGGGGCAGTGAGTTTTACCTCTCTGAAACATAACTGCAAGTGAGCGAGCTATCTTACTATTGGTTAGTGCCTACCAGTGAATAACAAGCGACTTTAGTTTACAGTATTCGATCAAAATTATATCACTTTCCTGTACAAAAACCAGACTGCTGCCCCAATCGCTTTCCACAAGCATTCCTTTCTTATTCGAACCTTTCCTTTCCTTCAAGCTGAACTCATTACAAGTCAATTCTGCAAAAACCTACCACGTTTGAGTTACTATAACTTGATCCCCACAATTCGGCTAGAAACTCGTAAAATCTTGTCGCTAACCGTATTTAGGCATATAAGTATGCACACACACGCGCGCACGCACACACACGTATATCTGTGTGTGTGCGTGTGCACCCATACGCATTACAAGGCAAATGCAGACTTGACTAGTAATGAATGAAGCTTAAAAGCTGGCTATAATTTGTGAGATGAAGTCTGTTGGCACTCTCCTGCGTAAAATTCGCCTAATCTTTGTGGCCTCGTGAAATTAGACCGGAGATATATTACATAGAAGATTCATATTTTTTCTAGATCAAAAACATTCGACTTCTCTGTTTCTTCTCGGGTCAGTCATCAAGTACCCTTTGAAATATTCCCGGTCTGGCTCTGATTCAAAAAGTTTTGTTTCCAAACGTGTAGCTATTTTCAAAATTGCCTTAGCTTACCATCGCTATACAAGCATTTAAAAAATACCTACACGTCCACTTGAACCTCAGTGCTCCCTCTTGGGCAGAAGCCACACAAAAATCTGCTGATCGTCCCTTAGTAAAAAGCTGCTAAATACCTCAGACTTGGCCAAAGCGCCAAATTGTCCGGGGTTTCTTTGGTCCACTATAATCATACCTAGGATGTGCATCATTTCCAAAAAATATGCACCCCTTCCAAAAAGAGTGCTTGCGATTCAACATGCATGTTCATATTGGTGGGCGGGAGTTGGTTAATATTTACAGCACTGCCAAGGACACTGCTGCCCCTATTCAATAGCTTTTATGTTTACTTGATCACATGCCCTTCAGTATACCCAAGCTCTAAAGCTGCTTTAACTGATGCCAGACTGGGAACGCCCTTCGGTAAATCAAAAAGCATCGTACAGGCAAGGCAGCTAGGCCACACAATGTATGCTGTATACTAGGCAGAAAAAAGTACTGCCCAGGGCAGGGTGTGCAGCTGTTCCTTACTTGCTGCAGCTACTCCCAAAGGTACTCTGCCAATACGTCTTTCTAATTGCTCCAGCTGAACCTGCAATGGTCCGCAGGCTTAGTTGACAACCAACGAGGCTTGCCTTTGAAATGCCTGCATCATTTGTGTTGATGGTTAAGAGTTTAATAAGCACATGATATGCACCAGATTCACTCCCACGTGCATCAAGGCATGGTGGGTAATCATAAATAAGTCAACGGTCTTTTTCAAAAGCCAGCTAGGTGCTTGCATGGTTGTCGTCCTGGTTGCACACTTCATACATACTGCAAGGATCTCGTGCTTTCATTGTGACCACTTAAACTCTCCAGTAATGCTTGTTAGAAACAAGCCAAAAGAACACATGGGGCAAGAAGAACGAGCCATCTTGACAGTATACCAGAGAGACAGACTAAAGGCTGCTACATCGTCGACATGGGAGTCAAGGACTTCACTCTCTGGAGTCACGAGGTCGTGGTCAAAAAGACATATCCTTCTATGCTATAGGGTGTACGATATCTTTCGTGGTGGTTCGATGCATTATGTTCGACAATAATAAAAATAATGATACGTTTGTATAGCGTCCAGATTCGTTATGGTCGATTTGCGCGTTTGAGCGTTTCGATCCCACGTCAAAATAAAAATTTTGCGATCTTGCTCTCCTTGTATCCACGTATCCAACTCAAGATCGTGCTCACCTTGGCCGCCTCTCCTTCAGGACAAAAGCCCTCACAGATCCCACAGTATCTTATCCCTCGGGAAGTCAGCAACATGCTCTGCTCAAGGTTCAATGCGTGTCACCAAACCTTACAGACTCGCAATATTTTATCACCTCCAACCGCTGGAAAGATAAGAGAGAGAACACGACGACGACGAACAATAGACGAGATTTAACAGCACAATAGTGCTTTGCCACAGCTATATTTATTGGGCTGTAATTGGTCTTCACTGAGTCTTCACGTACACTATCTGAGCAGAAACTTGTGGGTTACACGCATCGGCAGGCTCCTGCAAGAGAACAAAGTACATTGCTGTTGCTCTAGCCAAAAATTCGGGCAAGATCACAATGTGCAGCAGTGGCGGCGAGTGACCACAGCAGGGACTGGACTGAAAGAAAGCCCCGTGTTTTAGTCACTAAACACTTACAACTGGCTTCGTATGTTCGGCATCGCTGAAGATCTTGATCAGTTGACTAGACCCAAGAGAGAACAATCTTTTAATCTAAAATAATAAGTAGTCAGGTAATCCGTGCGAAATTCAGCACGAGAGGGAAAAAGCTTGACCCCAAAGCTCAAGAAAGGTCACTACTTCCATACGTTCCCACTACTTGCACACGTGGAGCATCGCAATCTGCTGCAAACTACCATTCAGCACCCACAACTCGTAGCCCAACATGACCGGATGCCAATCGCACTGCCAGGGAAGGGGGTTACACTAGTAGCTACTAGTTACACGCAGGTATTTTCCACCCACTGCATGACGCTAGCAGAATGTATTGGCCAAGCACATCGAAGCTCCAGCTCTACTAATTCTAGTTGATTACCTCAGCATGGCTTCCACTACGGTTCAAACACGAAGGGCCTTGTTGCCATTACTAAAGGAACTTGGTCGGTTTCTGGTCGAATATGTTTACAGTCTTTGAAGGCAATCAATCACCGGGGGCTGGAAGGGTGTGTGAGAGCCAATACCGGGTTGACGATAAAACAAAATCTGAGGTGGAACGGGTGAATAGAAATAAAGCATTTCTGGTATCGAAAAAAGCAGTAGTAGTTTACAACACAGTCAATCCTCTCCGTGTGCACTTTCATCACTAGATGGGTTCTGAGAACAGTCTGAACGGAAGCCCGGCTCCACATTTCACGTGACCAGCCAGCGATGCAATAGCAAGTTGGCTAGGTATCTGCAGACCACTCGTCAGCGCCCTCCTGAACCCACGTGTTTCCGCGTCTGCTACTGGATCTCCGCCGGATATTTTCCAGGCTGTAGCCTAAGTTGCTATGCAGGCTACTGAACAATTTCCTTAATGAATCTTTAGCTCTTTTGGTTGCTTTTATGTATGCTGGAACAGAGCAACAGGTAGTTTCAGAAAGAAGGGTTGTCTCTTCCAGGGTCCAACCTATGTTCAAATTACAAGGACGGATGTTCATGTGCTATACATGTAAATAAAACGCAGGCAAACGTGAAAGTAACAGCTGTAATCAACCGAGACCATTTTCAATTCGAGTTATAAAAAGTCAACTGTAAACAGACACATCCAGCTGCAGTTACCCTGCTGACATATTCTAACGGTGAGCCGTGATGGCACACTAGGTAAGGCGGTTGCTTTCACGGCCTCGGTCCCGAGGTCGTGGGTTCGATTCCTGCGGTGGGGCGATTCTTTATCGCCACTGCAAGTGCTGGTGATAGCCGTAAAGGCTCTTCTGTCGCTATACAAAAAGAGGCTGTTTAATCAGCTAGGATTTATTTATTTATTTAACGGAAGGGTGCCTAACGACAAAATTACCTTTGATAAAGACTGCCTAACGATCTTAAGCCAAAAACAAGTGGCACTCGCACGCCAGATGTACGACATTGAGCTTAAGCAGTACATTGCCCATCTGGTCTGGTTGGGCCCCACCTGGATTCATTGAACTTGTTAAATTTTCTCAACGAAGGCGTTTACAAAACCCTTGTTAAAAGAGGAGCTCGTGGCGTTTTTTACTCTACAGCTTCCGGGGCCCTAACATCATTTATGAGTAGCGACCAACGTTAAAAGGTTATTACTTCTGCTGCATTCTCCATGCTCAGTCACATGCTTCTGGTAGCTATAACAACCAGGCCGGTCAGACTTGTCAGAAGTTATACAAGCGACCTCTACAACTTCTAAGCAAATTATTGTTAGCTAAAGTTAGTTCTCATGCTGTTTCTGGCCTGCTTCCCATGAACTAATAAGATTTAGAATGAAAGCTTGCTGATCTGAACCATTTAAAATGAAAAGGCTATATCTCGGCTATATCCAACCAGATGGCATTGTGCGACTGTCACGGCTATGGATTTCATTCGGCACCCAAATTAATTGCCAGGTTCAGATACTTAGGTCTGATAATTAGGGCCAGATAAAATCTGCAAGAAAGTGCCAAAATCTTAACAAAGAGGACCACAATCTGCAAGAAATCTTGCAAAAACGCCTCCATATGTGCAAAAAATACCTTTATAGAGCCAAAATGTGTGCAAAAGAGGATATAATATGTGCAAAATTCAAAAATCAACTCAAAATGTATCTCTGTTAGCCAGTGCATATTAAGCCAAACACTGCATTGGTACGATAGGCTACATATTACCTAGCATTGCGCAATGCTAACATACGTCTTAAGATAAAGATATGCATGCTATTGCCACACACGATATCGGTCAGGTCGGTCTTCAAAAGAGGGGTGAAACTAAACCAAGTCTCTTGCTCAATGACCCGGACCCGTCAAGATATAAAAGCTATGCAGCAGGCAACCAGTAAACTGTGCAAAAAAGTGTCCAAAATTGGGCCAATACAGCTGAACTGACAGTGGAATTTATATCGAGTTATCAGAGCCCTGGGAACATGCATGAAAAAGCATAAGGAAAAAAGTAGACTATCCGTCTCGGGGTTTGAATCCAGGCCCACCGAGGCCAGGAGCAAATGTCTGAAGCCTCGTTCAGACCAGCTAGGTGCCAGAAAAAGGGACATGTCACCAGTCCCCACAGATAAGGGATGGGTGTTAGGCGGTGATAACTCCTGGTCACGCCGGGCCTGGTTACCGAGTAGTACGATCGGCCCTCTCTCCAATGAGCCATCCGTACTAAAAGTAATCGATCCTCTAACAGTGCAACAGCTAATTAAACTGCTGACCCCGTTGAGTACGTCTATCGACTTGCATTGATGAGAACAAGTATTCAAGGATATCGACATGCATGCTAAAAAACCACCTGGACAAATGGCCTATTCAATTGTGTTTGGAATAGGGTTTAGGGTATTTCAAGCGCTGCGTAAAGTGGCTATAAAGAGATTCGGTTCTCTGAGGGTTCTATACAAATGTATTATTATTATTTCATTATTATCGATCGTCGGATCGCCAAAATTGCAACAATGCAGCAACTAGCAGCTCTACGTAAAAAACATGCAAGATTGAATGAATAACTGTTCCCAATGAAGGTGTGGTAGCTGATATCTAGGTAATGGTATACACCTGGGTATTAGCACTCACTCATTTGACTGACATAAAACACTGTCACTCGCTCATACACCACCGTAAAAAAATTGCACTCCCTCTGTCGTAAAACAGTAACGATGGCGAGTCCTTACTAACCGGTATACCTGCATAGGAAGCAGCACCAGCAAGACACCGATTATAAACGTACCTCACTGTGTAACTGAGCCGGTGACAGCACGTTGCACCCACTAGGGTTTTCAAGCAGCAAAGTGCCGTGCTCATTGCGGTCTGCATAATAAATATTCTTGTATCTGCAGTTAGCGTTCCGAGCATCTGAAGCCATATTCTTAGGTGTTGCATCCTGTTGGCTGCTGGCTTCCACCTAGCGGAAATAGAATCGATGAAAGCACACACTGCTAGTACAAGGGCTTACAGCATCTGCAATTAAGTTTCTTTGGGTAAGCCATATTGCCAAGGACTAGCAAATGAACTTGCTAACTTTGCTAGGTTCGCAGCTAATGCAGCAAAAAATAGACAATTTGCATTCAAACATGACTACATCCAAAACTTCACCGATCAGGCAAAAGGTCAGGGCCAGTGGTGAGGCAGACTAACTAACAGTCTTTACTCATGCTTACACGTGCTTGTCCATACAGCAACTCAGCGAAAGGATGTGAAACGGCTTAACTTCAAACATATACGACTGTCTTTTTATCTACACGGTCAAGCCTGAACCCAGAGCCGGTCGTGTTAAAGGGAAAAAAAGGTTACGGCGAGCTTAGATAGGTGAGATAAGAGTCCGACTACAGACAAACACATAACTCGTGAAACAGAACTGAGAATATGGCTGAGTGACATGCTCACGTCACTGCATTACGCCTTGCTGATGTGTTGCTACCAAGCCTTCTAGCGAGGCATCGATCAGAGGACATTTAGGCCAAGCCTTGACCTATTGACAAAGTTGGTCGGAATACCGAAAACAGTGCCAAGATCTTATTTATATTAGAAGCACCCCCAATGGGAATTACACTAGCAATACCAAAATGCATTGTAATGTATGGCCACAAGGCCTGTGCTCAAATATCCTACATTCACTTACACAGACCCGCCAGCATCCCCAAGACGTAAGATCACGGTTCAGATCGCAGCAAAGGTCGTCAAGTAAGATACACGTTTATGTGCATGGACCTCCGAGAGCCCTTGCAAAGACATGCAGGGCTGGGCATCGTTTACACATCTTTGAGCACTCCACTATTCCCGGTATGTTTACATTGTTCATGGAATGATGTGTACTCTTGAGGACGTCTGCCTGCTGACATAACCCTACTGTGCCTCGAGGTCCAATCATTCGTCATGCGATATGCATACTCGCAGTTGTACAAATTAAAATTAATCTACCAGGAATCTCTATGTACACCGAGAGATACTACAGCACTCCCAAATAACAAGCAAAGAAACCTGGCTGAAAGCCGGAACCTCATGGCCCACCTACCGAGATACGAATCTACCTCCATCCTTAGCAAGGACCCTGCAACCAGCTAATGCGCCTCTTAAAAACTGGCTTAGACCTACATAAATAAATAACAAATCCTAGCTGATTCAACAGCCTCTTTTTGCATAGCGACAGAAGAGCCTTTACGGCTATCACCACCGCTTGCTCTGGCGATAAAGAGTCGCCCACCGCAGGAATCGAACCCACGACCTCGGGACCGAGGTCGTGAAAGCAACCGCCTTACCTAGTGTGCCATCACGGCTCTACCTAATGATCGATAGCTGCACACCCACGGCTAAGTTGATGGATAAAAATCCATATTAAGACAAGAGGATGATCATGAGACTTACTACTTTCAAAGTTTTGGTGTCCAAGTCGGCGACCGTTGCAATGGCACTGACTTCGCGTGACGATTCGTGAATAGTAAATCCTCTGCCGTCTAGACTGAACAGCTGTCTCACCTGCAAAACAACACCCGAATAACTGCAAGAATGTAACATGGTATTCAAGGGCTACACGTGCTTAGCTCGAATGCTCTTTCTGTTGAGAGCAGTTGGCGTGCATAGAGTTACAAAAAACACATAGGAAAATGTAGAGCTGTGGTTGCCATGGCTAGCACATCCAACGATAGAGTGCAAATCTATAACTGATGCAAATAGGCCACAATCAATGGAATGATCAAACTAAAGTCAAATTTCTTCATAGGCATAGCCTTTACATGCATAACCTCTCTGGAAACATTGAAATTGTCAAAACCAGCCATTTTTCCCCGGCATACTACATAACCTCTACTAGCTCATTAAAGAATAACGTCTTTCACTTATGCTTACATAGACGTTTGGCTTGCTTCATCAAAGCCGAACCGTATCTGACCAATGCAACTATACTTATCATTTGTTATATTTATGCATTCCCAACTTTATTCTGCTCTAGAAATTGTTGTTCTCTATCATTTGGTCGTATTTCTAAGAGCAGCAAACAAGGGACCCAGGCTTTACCAGTCACATTATTAGATGCCGTCGCCATGGCAAGCTACGGTTCCTGTGGTGGCCTGCTTGCACCCAGCAGAGCTCACGGATTTCTACTTCTGCCACTTGCCCTCCAGGCGATATTTCGTGACATCTTTTTTTGGTCGGTCGACTAAACAACATTTTGGATAACACTGGCATGGAAATAAAAACTTGTTGTCAGCTGATTTCAAGTCAAGTTTCTTGTAAATACTTGCAGGAATCACCGTCTTGGTTCAGAGCCTTAACATAAATCATTGGTTCCAGCTTTACGTGAAAGGGAAGAAGTAGCACTTTCTGGCTGTCGAAAGAAGAGGCTCTCGGAAGTTGTCACTCCAAGGCGCAAAATGTGTTTGCTCTGGCTAGTCATTCTTTCGGTAATGGAGAGCATCACCGCGAAATACAAAACAATGGTATTTTGTGCAGCCACCTTAAAATTCAAGCCGAGGGGCAATGACCTTTAAATCGCCACATATCTGCCACTGGTATAATTGATCATATTTGATTTCATCGTTAAGGAATTTTCATGCTTCCATAGGTCTCCTTTCATCTGTACAGAATTCGCAACCGACAAAGAGGAAAGTTTCTTTCCATTGCGAAGTAAAACTCATTTTAAACTGTGGTTCGATAAATCAATGAAGAGTCTCCACTTAAGTATGGAAGAAACTCTTTTTCACGGTGCCTATACCACGAAAATGCAGCGGCCGGCGCGAGAAAAATTTCTCTCTATTAATCTAGAGGCGAGGGGTTCAGCCGGCTGTTTGGGCAGGTCAAGTCTCCCACTAAGTCATCAAGATCAGATTGTGACATTTGTTTGGGTGTTGGAACATCAAAATTGTTGCAGTTGTCATCAACATCACCTTCAGTTGAACTAAAATAACTGTATATCATCAAGTGTAACAGTAACTCCCTGTCACTCAGAACTCCCTCATCACTGCCAGTAAAGGCGGCCTTACTGACAGAAGATATTGATATTCAATGTTATGCTTATTCTTCTTGCTGAAGCCCTGCACGTTAGTGAAGCAGCAATTAAAATCCAAAACATGAGCTTAACGATGTTCTCCGTGTAATCGCAGATGTAAATGCATTAGAAATTAAAAGTGTACATAAAACATAGCAAACAACAAGTGCAATGGCAGCTCTCTTGGCAGCTCACGATATCTTCGATGGCCAAATCTGTTTCTGAGCGCTTCTTGTTTCATGTAATGGCACTCAGTGCACTTGCTTAGGTCCTGACTTTGTGGGAGAGTTTACAGCATTGCCCCCAATAGCAGGTCATCCGGGAAGCCTGTGGAGTATGGTGGCATCGATGGGTACGTCCTGGTTCTCTGTCTGTCTCTCCCTGTCTCTCTCGCTCTGTGTCTCTGTCTCTCTCTCAACAACGTAACTGCCAAGCTCACAGTAGGCTTTTATTTTTCCATGCAGATGACCATCGGTAGTTCCTGTGCTCTGACCTTTCCTTGCCTTCCAGTACATTAACTCTCTCACTCCACTTTCAACGTGTATTGCCGACATTTGCAGTTGGCTGGTTGCTAACTTTCTCAAAGTGAATAATGATAAAACTAAACTTAATGGAATAGGCAAACTTACCAGAAATAGGAAAACCTACACCTCAAAACAAAATTGGCTGGGCTATGGCCCTTTGCAGCCTTTGCATGGAACCTGGGTGTCCTGCTCGAAAATAACCTTTTCTAGATAAGCAAATTGGCCCCACAGCCGGCAGCATATTCTGACCTACTTTATACTGCACAAACTCCGGCATGTTAAGAATGGGTAATACAGCCATGCTGGTACCAGCTGGTCCGTGCATTTTTTTTAACATCTAATGTCGAGTAGTATAATTCTTCTGTTGCAGGTCCTCCAACCTGCACATAAAGAAGCTTATAGGTGGTGAACCACTCAGCAGCTGGTCTGGCATGCCATGAACATAGAAACTGCTACATTGTGCCATTTCCTCTAACTGCACTGGCTCCACATCAAGCAGAAGTTTGACATATACGGTCCGGTCACACTTACATGACCCTCGATTCTCTTGCTCTGCTCTACCTACAGTAAATACTTCCTAATCAGCCATCTAATCTCTCCATTTGTATCACCTCCTACTGGTTGTTTAGCTGTACCTCTAACCAACCATACATCTCTTCGAGGCTGCATCTCAGGTCTGCATTCATCTTAGTCTGGACTTGCTAATGCTTGACATCTTATCACGAACTTACCCCCTCGATTAGACACTTAAAAAAGCTCAACACACGCTCTTCCTCACAGCATTTGCTCCATCCATGTCAATTTCTCTTCATGTGCTTAGGCCTCCAACCACACACACCACCCCAACAAACATTGCACACATTAATTATTATCTCTAAAAAGTGTATGTACATTCTTTACACCATAGATAAAGGCTCGAGAAAGATATTTTGTTGCCATGGGGTCTAGACGGATGCTAACGAATTATTCTTAGCATACCAGCCTTGCATGCGATATCGATAGAACCTAGCAGGCAATCAAAAATAATGCCTGTAGGCAGCATTTTGCTTTGGCTGAGCATTGCTCGTACAAATTGTTGAACTCATTTGTTTGACATTACATACACTCATCCGCATAAAATAAATATTTTTAAATGGCCCCCTTCAATTCGTTCATCTTCCGATAGATATTTGGGTACATTTCTTCTGCCGGATGCAATAAAATGAAATGCAATAAAACTGAGCTGGCTATAATCACCACATGACCATGATAGGTTGCACGACTACCTCTGTGTAAGCACAGCCACAATATAAGCACAGAAAACCATCTGATGAGGAAAATGCACAGAGATATGTTCAAACGTGTGCACGTGTGTGTGTGTGTGTGTGTGTGTGTGTGTGTGTGTGTGTGTGTGTGTGTGTGTGTGTGTGTGTGTGTGTGTGTGTGTGTCAGTACTAAATCGAGGTATCTCATCTAGCTGAAGTTGAACTATGCACACGGGCTTATATATAACCAAAAGCACATTGTAGCTCTCATGATGCAAAATTAATACACTGCCGTGGGCTGGGTGATGGCTGGACATGAGATTTTGCACTACCTATGCTGCTGTGGCAATTTCTTATCAGCCACATCAAAACAGTAAGGTCGATCAAACACAATATATTCAAAACACAATGATATATATACGGCACAGTGACACTATGCACTAATTTCTCACTCAGCAGTTCGCTCAGATTCGAAGACAGCCTGCCAAGTGGCACAAAGCACTTCGTTTTGCAGGAGAGCACTAATAATAATTAGAGCGTTGCGCTATCTGGTGTGCATATTAGTTCCATCAGTGGAGATCTCCAAAACCTATGGAACACAGAAAACTCCCCCTGGATTTTTTTGTGGCTAGTTCTTGACAAACACTCGGGGTTCTGCATTTTCAAACGAGTTTTCCTGATGAAAAAGTTACAAAAGTGGAACCTCGTCTCATTATTCTGACAACCGAGGAAAACAGGTTCATTAACACAGTGCTACTTTGAATTATGGTAGCTGCCTTAACGGGTACGGATAGAGGCCTCCAGCTGACGCCTGATTTTGGCTCATCCAAGGTTATTTGCTTAATTAGCTATCTATTTGGCTTAAACGATGCCTCGAACATAACAGCTACTCGTAGTGGCAGAGGGCTTGGAGGTAGGTCGAAGGCAGAACAGAGTCGAAGGAAACGCTCCGACAACCGATTTCATTCCGTGCTTATGAAATCCCTTTACACATTGTTTACGTACATTCTGAAGACGAAAGTACTGAACCGACAAGAACAGCACAAGAGAAAACGGAACCTACGTGTACATAGCTAACTAAGGAAGCCACAATGTTCAGCGACAATCATTGTCATGTGACAGCTTCCTATGTGAATCAGTCAAATGGCTTCTGTCTACACTTACCCTATCGTATAGCTGACTGAGCGATAGCAGCGCGCCGCTGCTGCTCGGATTCTGCAAAAGAACCACGGCAACCTTGCCATCATACTCAACATTTGCAAAGGGCACTGCAGGACGAGATGGTGACGGTAGAGGCGAGTCCAGCTGCCGTGGAACGATGACAAACTGCACTTTGTAGTCTTTAATCTGGCAACAAAAAAAGGGAGAGAGACCTCAACCACAGCCAATGTCCAGGCACTTTGGATGGAAGCTGGCCGAACGATAGCCATGCTCATCGAGTGCCACCGCCAATCGTTGAGTATGAATGACACGAACGTGCAAACACGCTCGTGCCGCACTGCAAGACAGAAGAAAAAACTATTCGGCCAGAGCAGTACGCCTACCTCGGCATTCTCCTCTACGATCAGGTTGCCGGCAGCAACAGCGCCGGCATCAAACCTCTTCATGGGTTGGCGAATTGTGGCAAAAATGAAATCGTAGTGCTCACTCACGATGGCTGCTAAGGCATCTGGAGCTGAGTACAGGATATGTATGTCGTCGCTGGGTTGCAGTCCAGCCTAGAAAGGAAGACGAACGATACGGCATTTCATAAATTGACTCTGCAGTCCCCCAATTTAAGCTAAGCAATAGCAGCCCACAGACATGTACAAGTTATTGATGAAAAGGCGGCAGCCAGCATACACTGCATGAGCCGATCGAGCATGCACAAGCACAGGCGAGCCATACAAGTGCAAAACAAAGCACAAGGGATACGACTAGCAATCATTTTTAACGTCGCGATGCAACAGGTGTATTATCATAAGGCCGAGGGGGCCAGCCCGGAGGTGGCAATCACACTCTTGTTACAAGAAACTTGTAAAAGCACGTGGTCAACTTGACGTGAAAAAGCTTTGAGAAAGAGTGCATAGGTCTGGTCATCGACTGGTCATCGACTGGCGATCAAATAGTCATTACAATGGGAAGTATTCATGAGCACTTCAGTAGCTTCGAGCCGTCAAGGCTAATTATAAAATTTCGAGTTCGGGAAAGAAAATAGAAACAGCTCTTTTGCACTAACCAAGGTGGGCACAATCAAAGGCAGCTACCGAGCCCGAATCAGAAAGGTGCCCGAAGCCAGGCCAATGCTGAGCCGAAGCAATCGAGCAACACTACAAGGTTGCCGCGATGGAGAGTCAAATGTTCGGAGTCGTTTACTTTGGGCACAACTGCCTACTTCCGTGCAGCGTAAGTGGCGCCCCACAGTAAGCGAAGGAGGAGGGGAGCTCTCTAAGCTATATTGAGGGGCCGAGCATGGCAATCTCCAGCTAAACGCAAAAATAGGTGTGCCCATAGACGAATGCTTCTGCGACACCTTTACAGTGGGGTCTGTGGGTGACACGATGCATATCTTCTATGACAACGGTGGCCATACCGATACCAACTGCATTTAGGTAGGGCTTTCTTTACAGCATCACTGAAGTCCCTAGAAAGAGATTAAGCTCTCTAAGTGTGCTATACAAACGTATTTATATTATTATTATATCGACAAACGAGGGTACTCAACAAAAGACTCAAGGTAACAGCCACAGAAAGAAAATAGGTGATATCTGTATGCTAAATTTAGGGACACGGATAAAAAAGGAGTGCTAGCAGAGCAATGTCAATAATGATAAAAAGACACTTGCATAGCAAATCCAGAGAGAGCTAAACCTCTGTCTAGGCACTTGACTAAACAGGCCGTGCAGGAATGCTGACTGTCACAATGTCAGCCAACGCGATGGCAGCAAAAGCACACTAGAACGGCGGCAGAATCCAAGCATCTAAAACTGGACAGAAACCGAGTGCCAAAACAGAAGCCAAGCGCCGACCTTTTTCCTCAAACGCTGAATGCGGTTGATGAACTCGCGGGCCAGTCCTTCATTGGTGGACGACGCGTCTTCCGACACGTCCAGAAGTATGAGGACTTGGGCATCTGCATGCACCTCGTACCTGCCCGTGGCTGCCCCACTGAATGCAAACGCCACCTTGAGGTCATCAGGCCCGAGCGTGTGGCCCAGCACGTCCAGCCGACCTGCAGAAAGACACGGCCATCAGCCTTCGCTTGAGCGGCAAGTCACGTGAGAACATGAGCCACAGCAGCAGCAGCGATGCCGCTGCAGCCAATTGGAAAAATTGCCATCGCCGGATGGGCAGATGCACACAGATGCACTAGCTGCACCAGCTGCACCAGCGAGCCGGGTGCGTGCAAGCCAGCCCACTTAACTCGGTGCTTTCAATCTGCACATAGCCGGAAGCCGCACTTCGGCTAATGCACCAAAGCTTACCAGTGCTCTGGAATTCGATCAGCTGTGCCTCGCTCAGATTTTTGAGCGCTTCCTTCACTGGCACGGCGTCACCCTTCAGTCGCAAGCCCAGCGCCCTGTGGTCGGGCTCAGCCTTCAGCTTGACACAGTATTGCTCTTTGTCCGCAGTGGCCGTCACCTTTTTCACATTGAGCTCCTGCGACGAGCGTGCAGCAAGAGCAGGCAGCAAATCAGTTATGATGGGCACGTACGACACCTGCCATTCCCCATCCATGCCTGGAAATCGGCTGGAGCAGCAGCAGATGCTGCCACGACACAGGTGTGGTTAATATATTGCATGATCTATTAATAAATTATAGTGACAATTATAATGATAATAATAACAGCGTATATAGCACTAGCACCCTAAAAGAACCGAATCTCAAAATAACATGCTCAGAAATTAACGCAAAAGCATTATGGTCATTAAAGGTTTGGCCAAAGCATGAGAGGAAACACTGAATTCGGATGATAAGTAGGGTAAAAAGATACGCTCACATGAGCGCTACACACAAGCATATAGCTCTTGCCCAAAGTTTTGACGTGCACACTTTCTGAAAACGCGAACACATTAATAAAGAGAGAATCACACTCGATTTGGATTAGACTTCACAGCCAGTGCATAGTTCTGCAACCGAGTGTCTCTGGAGAGTGGGCTGGCTGGCTGAAGGCATGCGTGCCAAACTATTAGACAATACCCCAAAGCCATAGGCGTACGAAAAAAATAGATGCAGGAAATTAATCTAAAGCATCGGTCTGATTAGCCCAGTTCGGAGCAAGAAAGTCGATTAAAGCGATGCTAACTCAGGCGGCTCCATTTGCACAATACTATAATTATTATTATTATAATGACACGTGTGTACAGTGACCTCGCGGCAGAGAAGTAAATCTCACGGCACTTCGCATCTGGTGTAAAGGAAGCATGCCATTATGATTGGTGACATGTACACTGTCGGCATGAATTAGCACACAACGAGCAATGCACGTGGACCCAACGAGCGCTATGAGGAGCAGGTGTGCTTCTAGCTTCTGTTCATTGGCGTCAAGTCAGGGGATGCCGTGATGTCAGTCGGAAGTAAGTTCCAGGCTTTGTAAGCACACGAACTAATGGCACGGTCTCCAAAGGATTTAAGGTTTGTACGGAAAATGACTTGAATAAAAAGGGCATGACGTAGCACGACGTCCAGACCGGCATGGGAGTTCTATAGTTCTGACAGGTAGGCAGGAGCAAGAGAATGCATGAAGAGACCTCATAGTGAGTGACAAAAACTTGATGAGATGTCACAAATTCATGGATCGGCTTGGGTGTAGTTTCGCTTTCTAAGCACACCCGGATTTTCGCAATGTTATTTAGCTGAAAGTAGGCAGGCTTGGTTGTGGAGCTGATGTGGTCGTCTAGTAAAAGGTCACTTTGGAATGGGACACTTGGATTTCTTGCAGATGCTAAATTAGCCATGATGGCAGCACCAATATTGAGGGATAGATTTTCCACATTCTGAGACACACTAGGTTTGCCCATAACTTGTAAGTTGGTTTTATCGTCATTGAAATTGAGGAGAAAATGTGCTGCCATCCCAGTATGTATGTCAATAATACATGCAGCAAGAGAATTTAGAGTGCTTGACGCGCTGGAAAGCTGGGATGGTCAAAGCATAGGTGCAGCTGTGAGTTATCTGCATATAAAGATAAAACCTTATATTGTGGTTGATGATTACATCAGAAAGAGAGAGAATATAAATGTGAATAGAAGAGCACCAAGCACAGATCCTTGTGCTACCCCATACTTTAGAGGCTGATCGCTGATCGGCTGATTGTTACCTATTGCCTTCAACGATCTGGAGTCTCCCACTGAGCTAGGACCTAAAGCATAGCAGTGCAGGCCAGTGATGCCCTGGCGAGATGAGGCGTTACAGAAAGCAAGCATTCGCGATCAACTGTATCAAACGCTGCCAAAAGACCAAGTAAAACCAGGAATGTTACAGAGTCACATCGACGTCGACTGGAACCAGCTGTCACAGCATCCGGCAATAGCAAGCAACAGTATGGTCAGCATCATGAAAACCCGTCATCTCAATAAGAGAATCGACTCGTCAAGGCTATTACACATCGACCATATCAGTGGATTTAGTGGTCGGTGTGTGAATGAAATGCCCAAGATTAGGTGGTTACAATGCTAGATGTGATTGAGTAGGTGTACAAAATCTAATCAAAGAAGCATATCATAAATAAGCTCAGATGAAAACATGACTAATCCTTTGCGACATTAAAAGGTGTGCACGCAAGTGCATTAACACTAGGGCGATGCAATCTCTAGGTAAAGCTACAAGCAGTAAGATATATGCAGGGCTCGAATGGCAATCTAGGATTAAGAGAAAAGACCAAGCCTTCACTGACACGTCTCCCCTAATTAGTAGGCGTAGCCCTTTCATTTACACTTACAGCAGTAGCATACTAATATTGCAAAATAAACTACTACTATTACCAAATTATGCACATCTGACCAAAGGAAAATCGCAATGAGTCAAAGCTTGTGTCCCTTTAAGTAATCACAATCGTCTGTGAATCGTGAAGCCTTAATACCTTGACATTGATATTATCCACACAAAAATATCCCCATGCCCTTTCTGCCCAATCTCTGTCTGACCTGCCCTCACTGGTAGAATGCTGGAACACAACACAAGCCGATGCTGTGGATTACTTTGCTCCACTGACTTTGCACATTATATGCCCTTGACCAGATAGCCTATGGCTTATTGCAGACAAGAAACTAGCACAGACTACTAAATACAAGCTTGAGAAAGCATAATACGATAAGGACTGACTTTGACTGACACACGAGAACTATTTTAGGTCGTACAAATTCATTGTAGCCAAGGCAAAGTCCAGATGTTCTATAAAAAAAAACACAAACAGTACTTCTGATATCGACCATCAATCATCTCCTAAACTGCCCCTAGGTGAGCACCCTACCTAGGGATAATTGAGGCGATCTGGCAGATTGTTTTTGTGCATCTTTGTTAGTGAAATAGGACACGATCAGAGACGCATCACGAGCGTGACACCCCAATGGACTGCTCAACCTCCATTTCTTACTTTACCTCAACATCCGCCTTCTCGCCAGCCACCACTGACCTCATTTCGAAGTTCATTTCCGAGTCTAGAAAGACTACTGACACTCTAGACCCGATAGCTACTGTTCTACTTCTGACATGCACTTAATTCTAGCTGCCCATATAACTAAAATAACAAATGTACCCTTAGCTTTGGGTCTTGTCACCGAATCCTTCAAAAAGACTTTTTAGGCTACTCATAATAAAGTTGACACTAGCCCCAACAACACAGGCAACCTCTACTCAGTTTCCCTACTGCCATTCCTATCTAAACTACAGTAGAACTACACTAGAACACAGAACACTAAACACACACCTACACTAGAACCAGCAGTAGCACATTTGCTAAACTCTTACTATGGTCGTTTCTGTGCCTCTATCGTCTTGCCCGGGCATCACTGGTACTTCCCTGCAATTGTTTAGGTCATATCTCTGATGCAGATTTCAGAGTATTGACTGCAACAGGCAACCGTCAACAAGGGAGCCTTTTACAATATGGGTACCTCAAGGATCTGACTGTGGCCCACTTTTTTCACTATTCACGCAGACTTATTTTGTATAGCGATAGAAGAGCCTTTACGGCTATCACCACCGCTTGCAGTGGCAATAAAGGATCGTCCACCGCAGGATATGAACCAATGACCTCGGGACCAAGGTCTTGAAAAGCAACCGCCTTACCTGGTGAGCCCATTTAGGATTTGATTATTATGGAAATGACATACCAGTATTATGGAAATGACATACCGTTTTTCCTGTGGTTTGACCCATCCCTGCAATCAAGCATCTCACTATCTTACATATCACTACACTACATTACTATCTTTTCCTCTGCAGCAGGTATTGCTGATGTCGCACTTCAATGGCAGAAAACTTTCACCAATAAAATTATGTTATGACAAAATAAAGTGTTATCCACAAATCAGAAAAATGCATTGAGTCGGCAGGTTTTCAAGCAGCTACGACTTCACTTCTGGCACTGTTGCAAATACATTCGAATCGTCAGGCTAGCTGTATGTACAGGACGGGCAACGAGGGCTTGTTTGAGTGAGTGGCACCTGACCAAGCACAAATGCTTAGAGTCAGCCAAAACCGCCAGGAGTAAACAGATCAGACTCAAATGAACAAGTTCTCCCCACAACTGCAACCAGAGGATCATAAATATTAAAAGCAGTGTTTATTTAAGTCTGCAAAGTCAGGTTTTTACAATAAACAGCTTGAAGTAATCCCTTGCACACGCAGTGCATAAAACTGGTCTTCGATTGCATTCCAAACGTTGGGTGGGGCTTTGACAGTCAGGTGACCCAACAAGATGCCGAGCTAAGATATGGCTTTATGGAAATACCAGTAATGTTCATTAATGCGCAAACTGATACATTGCATTGAGCATTTTTTAGGCCCACAAACGTGAGCATCAGTGTATTTTAACAATTGAATAAACAAGCCCTCCAACACTGTCTGTATGCATAAAATGACAACAGGTAATGTATGTACGCAAGGAACAGAACTGGATAAGAGTCGAATAAATAAAAAAGAAATTGCCGGTTTAAGAAAGTGTACATGCACGCAAACAAATTTTTCATTCAGGCACTGTGCATGCAGACACGTCAACAGTAGCAACGAAAGGAGCGAGCCGAGCACAGATCTCGACAGATCGGTACTGGCCGCCTGCTCACCAAGGTCCACGTCCGGTAACCAAGCACAACCAGGCATGGCCTTCTTACCTCCATGATATAGCCTTGCAACGACTTCACATCCTCCAGGCACTGGCTGTCGTTGCTGACGACGACGACTTCCTTGAGAGGATACTGCGAGCAAAAACGACAGAGAGAGGCTCCACAACCAACCACAACCCTCTTACGTGGGAGTATCGAGCTGCAGCCCATTCGACGGCACTCAATGTGGGTGGGACTGGAGTGCGGCTGGAGACGCAACAGGGGCTGGATGGATGGCACGGCGCTGCCCGCAAGGCACTCTACTCCAAGCCACGCCGTGATGCTCCCCGAGCTGCCAACCTTCATCGGAAGCGTTTTCCTGTCGCGTATGACACGGCCGAGCTCGATGACCGACTGCATTCTCGAGACGGCCGCCTCGATGTGCTCATCGATCAGTTCGTCCTGCACCTCGGGCAGCATGAGAAAGTGCACGCTTCTCACGTCCGGTTCCTTCGAACCGGACGCGGCCAATACGTTCTTAAGATTCTGATAGAAATTCTCCGTGATGAACGGAACAAAGGGTGCCTGTAGAAAAAAAAAATCGAGAAAAATTCGGACACGGGCTTCGCGTGCTGGCAGTGAGACAGATCGCACGATTCACAAAACGAGGGTCGAATCCAGAAAAGCGACATTGGCAAAGGGGCTGTCAGTACGAAGCGATCATTTGCTAGCGTTGGCGAATGCATCTGACAGATGCCAATGGATGTTTGCCGGTGCTGTCTGCTAGTGTCATTAATGATACCGAGCAGACGACTAGAAACTGAGACCCTTGTGGCCAGCATCATCCCCAGAGGGCATACGGTGATAAACAACCCTAAAAAAAATTACGTGCATGTAGAACAGACGGTATGGGTGTACCGGATCACGGCATTAATGTATGCCCACCACACACCCTGTCCGGCAAGCTCAAGTAATCTGCCAACAACAATAACAATAATGATACAAATAGGAAAACGTCATTTACATAGTGCACTAAGAGAACTGAATCTCTATACAGGTGCTTCACAACTCTTTGCAAAGAGTCAATAGTCAAGGGTTAAAGAAATCCATGGTACTGTGCTTAGGCCAGGATGCTTAAGCAAACAAGAAGACACTCACAGCCACCAGCAAGTAGGGCCTGTGGCTAGTAAAATGCACTGAATCGTTCAATTACTATAACCTCAGGACAGCCCGGAGAGGGATCGACAAGGATTCTGATAACCGGAGCACGAGATTGGAGCCTGCGCTTACCAAAGGGTGACCTGAACTTTGCTAGACTGCTGGCAAATGATTACCTCTCAGCCTAATTATACAAGATAATTGCTTCCTTCAGCATACACAAGTTTGCACGGAAGCATACAGCATGCCCTCGCAAACATGCACGCATACACACAGGAAACGCACAGGAGCACACGCACACACACGCACTCACTCACTCACTCACTCACTCACTCACTCACTCACTCACTCACTCACTCACTCACTCACTCACTCACTCACTCACTCACTCACTCACTCACTCACTCACTCACTCACTCACTCACTCACTCACTCACTCACTCACTCACTCACTCACTCACTCACTCACTCACTCACTCACTCACTCACTCACTCACTCACTCACTCACTCACTCACTCACTCACTCACTCACTCACTCACACACACACACACACACACACACACACACACACACACACACACACACACACACACACACACACACACACACACACAGACACACACTCACACTCACTCACGCGTGCACACACACACTTGTACACACACGCACGCAAACATACACACGCGAACATGCACACACCTACACACGCAACACACAGGAGCACACACACACACACCACACACACCACCTCACTAAGCGCAATAGTCACAAACGGAGTCCACAGCACTCTGGTCACAAAACTGTCCACAGACTGCTAAGTGGCATATGTAAGCAAAGACTGGTTTTACCCATTGAGGTACCCGCCGATAGAAGTAAGATTTCAGTCTGTGGTCCTGCAGCAGGATCCGGAACAGCTGCATTCACTTATACCCACCAGCCCCAAACAAAAATAAAAAGACTGCTGGAGTGCCCTCCCCACCCTCTGCATGCGGTGCCTCATAGTGCTGATGCTGTGTCTGACTCTTCTGTCAGGGGAGCAACATGCAATATATACCAAGATCTCGCCGAAGTTGCATACAGCTGAAAACTCGGTGCCCTCTAGAAACAGCAATAAACAGAAACCCTTACGGGGTTGGCAGCTGCCTTTGGCAATTGTTGCCAATTTGTCAGCGATTGCTCTGCCCGGCAGCTTGCTTTATGGGGGGGGGGCTGTGCTCACATAGCAAGACCCCTCAGTCCACACCACCCCGTCTGCCTGTCTTTAGCAACCCAACCGTACATCAACGTATTGAAATACCGTGCGAATCGCCTACCCAAGAATAGAAGTTTGGCTGGAAAATTGGGCTGTGCTGCTGCACACCAGGTCGAGAAGCCACTCTGCCGGGTGCGTGCCACCTCGACGGGAGAATGTTGGCACCCCTGCCAGGTTGCTGGGACATGGGGAGCATTGCGGTAAAATCGATAGCACGCTCGCGATGCGCCCGGAGTGCAACACGATCCGTTTGCCGCCTACTGCTGCACAAAAGCAGCCGGCTAATGCCAAACGAGCAGGTCCGATGCAGGCGTCAGAAAGTTTAGAGCAGCTTACCATCACTTTAGTCATTGAGAAAATCACGACAAAAAGCGTCTCCAGCGAGGCAAGGCAGTCGGCCATGCCACTGTCGCCCTACAAGTGAAGGGTCGTGAGCGGCTGATCCAAATGCCTCGTAAGTAGGTATGTAGCAGCACGTCAATCAATCTCACGCCCACCCAACCCCACTTGAGAAAACGCTGACGGATAATCGACACTGGGCAGTATACAGCAAGTGCTCTCCGACTGCAACATGAGCAAGCAGGCGACGCAAATACACTCAGCCGAACGTATGGCGCACGGGCGCAAACTTCTCGCCGAGCGCAGACGAGCAGTTAGGGCTCTGCCCTCACCTTCAGGCGCTTCCTGTTCATGCGCACATACCAGTTGGTGAGCTGCTCCACAAACTTGACGAGACGTGGCATAACAGTGTACAGCCGATATCCTGCACGCAAACGCATGACGTGCGCGATTTGACAACATCGAGGCCGAGCGGGTGCCACATTTGGCCGCGACAAGCAGCTGGCTCTGCTGCCCGGCCCAGCGCAGCGGGACGACAGCTGCCGGCCACACTCACGCTCCATTTCTAGGCGAACGAACTTGATTAGGCTCTGGGTAAATGAAAGTACCCAGCGATCCATGTAGTTAGTTGAAACTGACCAGGACGTTTCATTGAATTGGAATTGAACGTTGGACTCCTGCGAAGAAAGGAAGGTAGCAGGGAGCGCAGGGCTAGCCAGCGACGCTCAGCCGGAAAAGCCGACCGAACGGCAACACGAGGCACAAAAGAAAGAAAGAGCCATTCGCGATCTATCTTGTCTTTGCTCAAGGGGCTAGGGGTTGTCCCAAAGTTGTTGTAGGTCCAAAGGCAGCACACGACAGAGAATGAATAGCCCACGCTGTCGCCCGGCTCTTGTAATGAAATAACGGGAGGCCTTGTTTCACCGGCTGCCGATAGCAAACGAGTTGCCATACAGCAGCACAGTAGCAGGTCTGCCACGAACAAGTTGGTTCGCGTCATAAACAGACAGCTTATATACAGGAAGCTGAAGATCGATTGGCACACTAGCTCCATTGCACCGCCCGACGCCTACGGCGCTGACGGCAATCCAGCGAATCGGATCGTCGCAGCAGCAGCACACTCACCCTTCTGACCCGCTCGATATTCTGAATGAGGAACCTGTATGCATTGAACCACGGTATGAACACATCCTTCAGGACATCTCGCACACCATCCTCCTTAAATCGCAAGTTGTCTGCTCTCACGGCCGGCGAGTTGATCAAGTAGAGCCTGTAGAAGCCCGGCGTGCACACTCAATAACAAACTATTAAAAAATGTGATTCAATTTAATCAAAAAAAGACCAGCGCCTGCCTCGGCGGTCAAACTGGGACTACACCTCATGCAGTCGACAGTAGTGCAGTTGACAGCAGCGACTGGTGCTTGCCAAAGCATAGTTCATACCGTAGGGCGTCAGCTCCATACTTCTTAACAACCTCGGCAGGATCGGGATAATTCTTCTTTCGCTTGCTCATTTTCTGACCATCGCTGCAAAGACAGAAGCTTTGGCAATTCGGGGAAGGAACAACGTTGGGGCTGAGAGGGCACGATGAGTCACGATGTGAACAAAACGCATCTTCTGCTAAACATATGCGTGCCGATCTTTGCTATCTCACTCGCTCTCCGAGTAGAACAAAGCCTATCACCTACCTCAGCACCTCAGTACAGCTGGTGCTGCACTCACGGTCAACGAATGGCTCAATTTCCCCCTAAAAAGGTCTAGCTCATGGGGCACAGCAAGTGAGGTGAGGGCACCTTGACCACGACTGTAAGCAAACATTAGCACTTCCGGCTAGCTTTTGCACGACCGTGTGCTTGGAACCAGACAGAGGCTTCGGCGGCGTATGCCTCGAAGCAACACGCATGTGGTCACATTGCGTAAGTTCATCAGCTAGGGAAATGCCATCACTACCATCCGAGTCTGCGCTCGCGAGAGGGCATGCGTGCGTGGACTTGACCTTATGAGCTTGACCTTATAAGCCCTCCCATGAGTTGAGCTCACCTTGCAAGAACGAGGCCGTTCACGATAAGATTCTTGAAAGGTGGCTTGTCGAACAGAGCAGTGGACAGCACGAGCAGAGTGTAGAACCTGATACCAAACCGGCCGCTGCACGCCAAACAAGAACAAGCAGCACGCAGAGGAGCCTCGCGAGCATGCGGCAGCTCAGCAGCCACGTGACAACGCACTGCTCGAGAAGAAAAGGGCTCGGCTGCAGGCCAGGGGAGAGGGCAGCATCTCTCGCACACGAGGCAAGAAAGAAACTAGTTGCTCACAACGCCCCACACACTCCTGCGCCGCGCCAAACCTACCAGCCACGCGTCTGGTCGATGCCCTCGGCTATAAAGTCGGCAGGAAAGCCGTCATCGAACTCTTTCTTGTGCTCGAACGGATAGTGCTGCTGCGCATACGGCATGCTGCCACTCTCGAACCAGCAGTCGAACACTTCCGGTACTCGTCGAAGCTCGCCCTTGCCAAGCTTGGAAGGGATGGTGACACGATCGACTCTGCAGCAAGTCGCCGTGCATGCTGATTTGAGCAAGCCGGGAGGCGACCGCGCTCGCTGTGGAGCAGGAGCAGGATGACCAAGGCTGGCTGCCAGCCATGAGGGCTTTCTGCTTTCGCGTGAGAGACAGAGACAGAGAGAAATAGACAGAGAGACAGCTAGACAGAGAGACCGACAGATAGACAGAGAGACAGACAAGCAAGACAGAGACAGACAGAAAGACTGACAGAGACAGACAGACGGAGAGGCAGACAAACAGACAGAGGGAGAAAGAGACAGAGACTGATACAGATAGAAAGACAGTCAGTCAGACACAAACAGAAGCATAGAGAGGAAGACACAGACAAAGAGACACATGGAGAAGATTCGCCTCCGATCGAGAAACTTTGTGAGAGAAGATAGTAGTAACAAAATGTCTTAAAAGAGGAGTTGTCAGAGGAGCAATAAATCCTAAAAAAAAAAGTAAAATAAATCCTAGCTGATTGAACAGCCTCTTTTGTATAGCGACAGAAAAGCCTTTACGGCTGTCACCACCGCCTGCAGTGGCGATAAAGAATCGCCCACTGCAGGAATCGAACCCATGACCTCGGGACCGAGGTCGTGAAAGCAACCGCCTTACCTAGTGTGCCATCACGGCTCACCAAAAAAAAAATAACAGACGAAGGCATGTAGGTACAGCCGCAGAACTGAGAAATCTGACCATTTTCCTTTTCCTATGCGAGACCACAGCAAGCAGACGGACTTGTTATCATCAGGCAGAAATGCATAAGTGGTAATCATAAGCTGATTCGAGGATGTGGATTTGAGATCGCCAGGCCGGTGATTTGAAGCAGCCTCGGGAGCTGGGTCAAACAGCCTTAGGTTAGTCATGTGCTAAATGGTCGCCAAAACTGCTGTGATGTTTCTTACACAGCATTGAAAGTGATCCTCCACCGGAAGATAAATAAAAAGGAATCATAGTCCATAGCACCGGAAGATAAATAAAAAGGAATCATAGTCCATAGCCACGAGGAAAGGGTTCTTTCTGCAAGTGACCAAACATCTGCACAGTCATAGCTCGCTATCTATACTTACACCTCACGGTGTAGATCCGTCAACTTAGTGCCACTGAGTTTGGCAAGCTCTTCTATCGAACCCACGCACACGATCTCTTCACCATCTGAGCTCACCCACAAAGGAATGGGAGTACCCCAGTATCGGTTTCGGCTGACAGCCCAGTCTCGGGCATCTTGTAGCCAATTCGCAAAGCGCTTCTCCTTGACGTGATCTGGAACCCTGCCAGGATGGGACAGTAGACAATATAGAGTGCAGCTTACAGTGAGCCTCGTACAAACGCATAGCCACTAAGGACATTCAAACAAAGCTGCATCCCTTCCCTGATCATTCATCGACAAGCTCATCGATCAAACTAGCAGTTGATGAGCAGCTGGAGGTGCACATGCAACGAGTAAACTCAACGGCTCACGAGCAGGCAAGCGTGATCTAGAATGAAGAAGCTTACCAATAAGTTTTGGCATTGTTTGCCAGCAGCTTCTGTACGATATCTTGGACGCGAACGAACCAGCTGGGTACAGCTTTGTAAATCAGAGGTGTGTCGGACCTACGAACGACCACGCACGTTTCCTTGCCCATCATATTTGAAGCACGAACGACAACCTAGAAACTACTGAGTGACAACCTAGCAATCACCGAGCCATTGACAAGATGCTTTACCCGTTAACACCTGACGACTCAAAGGATAAAAAGTAGCTCGAATATGACTGAACGTGCCTTGTCAAACTCACCAAGTCTCCTCTTACGGGTTATATGATTGTCGTGATCAACTTCTTCTGGTAGGAAAGTTTGAGAACTTAATTAGAGTATAGTACTACAAAATCAGCTTCAGCCAAGTTCAGCTGGTGATATGCATGGTGTAACACTGGTAGGATGTCTACAGCTTTTAAGCCCATTGATCAATTGCAACTTAACTCACTCAAAGCCGAATACAGTCCTTTGTCAAATACCTGCTCGATACATGATGACTTGTGGCAGATGGTAGAAGATCAGTTAGAGGTAAGAAATCCAAAACGTGGCACACTACCAGGTGACATCAACTACTTAAAAATGAAATGGGTCACAATAATATTGCTGGCAAAGACATTAGTAACATTTACGAAGCCGTCTTCGGGTGCTTGACCAAAGGCCTACAAAACCATCGGCAAGAAGAATACCTCTCCTGTGAGCTTAAAATATGCCTATTACACAATCTGTCAAGCTAATCAATCACAGGAACTGATAGTTTGCGTGCACTACAGGTAGCCAAGGGCACTTTCTAAGCTAGGGTGGCTAGCAACCTAGCCCTGCATTCGTCAGCTTAGAACGGCTATACTCACTCAGGTTTGTCAGAGCACGTATGCAAGGTGCTGAATCCTTACGAAGAAAAATATCTGTGCTGGTTTGGCCCAGTGGTGAATGTGCTCGCCCCGACCAAGGTCAAGCCAAGATCGTAGGCTCGAGCCCCGTGGCATGCTAAGGTGCCCAAAATTCTTTACTTTAGGCTAAACTTTCGAACCCAAAATTGCAAACACGTCCTCACATAAGGAATATCCACGTCATAACACTGTTGCTACTAAGGCCTATTCGGGGTCTTTACGACCGGATACTAGGGCTATGAATTTGCTTCATGAAAACTTTCCATGGTTAATCTTTTTTCTCCCTCTTGCCGATGTGATTGCAAAGCACAATCTAGGCTTTCACTTCTATGCGGAGGACAACTTAGTTGTAAATTTGCTTTGATTCCTCCCAGCCCGCCAGCATGACGAATTCTCTACCCACCCTTACTGAATGCACTGATATTGATGCTTACTTCCACACATAAATGGCAGCAAATTTTCTTAAATTGAATGATACTAAAACCAACTTACTAGTTATAGGCAAACAAAGTGTGATTCAGAAACTGGAAAGGCTAACACTCAAAATCGGCTTTGGCAGCACATCATCTATTGAATCTGCACACAATCTAGGTGTCATGTTCCAAAGTGACCTTTTATTAGACCACATCAGCTCCACAATCACGTCTGCCTACTTTCAGCTACATAACATAGCTAAAATTCAGGCTTGTTTAGACAGGGATAACACATCAAAGTTGGTCCATGCATTTGTGGCATCCTGTCTTGACCTCTGTAACTCACTGCTTGCTGGTCTACCGGCATGAGCAATCAGCAGAATACAGCTGGTGCAAAACTCTGCAGCTAGGGGTTGTCCGTCGTGAGCATCAAAGTTGCCACATCACACCAGTTCTCGCCGACTTGCACTGGCTCTCGGTTAAGCAACAGATCGACAGCAAAGTTTTTGTCGCTCATTTTTAGGTCCCTTCATTCTTTGGCTCCAGCCTACTTATCAGATCTACTGCCCCACCATGCTAAGCATCGTAACACCTGCTTTTCGGAATCTAATTGTTAACCTAGACCTCATACAAATCTAAAATCCTTTGGAGACCGTGCCTTCAGTTCGTATGCTGCCAAAGCCTGGAGCTTACTCCCGACTTTCGTCAGAACATCCCCTGACTTGACCACATTTAAAAAGAAATTAAAATGCACCTATTTATGACAGCCTTTAGTGGGTCACTGTGATTCGTCCTTTATGTGCTTATGCATGCTGACACTGTTGCATGCTGCCACTAACCACACTTGCATGCTGACCCTGTGCACGATACCCCTAACCATGTTATTCTTGTTGTTTATCAAGCATGATACCACTCACCATTTGATCGTGTTTCCTTTGCAGCTAATATAAAGCACCTACAAAGAGATTGAGTTCTCTGAGGGTGCTTTATCAAGTGTATTATTATTATTATTAGAAAACTTGACTTCAGTAATTCAATCTTGGAAGGGGTATCCAAGAAATCGCTGAAAGTACTGAAGACTGCTTCGAAACTGGACCGTGATAGCCCAGGAGGTAAGGTGCTCGCTCCTCACTGACCCAGGTCGTGGGTTCGAATATTTCAGTTGGGTGATTCTTTATTGCCAACTGCAAGCAGTGGTGATAGCCGATAAGGCTCTTCTGCTGCTATACAAATGAGGTTGTTGAATCAGCTAAGATTGTTTTGAAACAGCTGCCCCAATTTACTGAAAAACTAAGAACGGTCGAATCGATCTGTAGGGTTCTCTTTGAACAACTAATTAAGTTCTAAAGCCTTGTTGAAGTATATAAAAGCAAATAGTTGCATTGGTCAGGCCCACTCTAACCTTGCTGGGTTGGTACAGGGCTGACAAGCTCAGTGTCTGTCCATCATGTGCTCGGAGTCAGAAACATTAGCAGTCCCATATAGCTGCCTTAAAAGGGTGAGAGATAAGAATTTTGCCTGCACTATGCTCCGGAATTATTTGTCTGAATGTGTGCTGCAGACTAGCTCTCTGGAGACTATCAGATGCAGCTTGAAGTCACCTGCAGTCAGTTGCAGAGGGCTTGGTTTAGAAGCCCACAAACAAGATCACTGCACATATTCATTACCCTATACAAAAGCGTAAACTATAACACTTAACACTAAACAAAAATTGTCCAGTGCAAAGAAAATTGCTTACTAGCACCACCATCACCTGTTTAATATATTAGTACCTTTCAGGTTATTAGCTGATTTAACAGCCTCATCTGATCAGTGGCAGAACAGCCTTAACGGCTATTATCATCGCTTGCAGTTGGCAATAACGGATCGCCCAATTGCAGGATTCAAACTCACAACCTATCTCGTGAAGAGCAAGCACCTTACCTCCTGGGCTATCGAACCCACAATCGTGATTAGAGTGGCACTAAAATAATCATATTTACACTTCCACTAGTTTGAACTGAATAGCCTGCTGCGAAGCTCCGAATTTTGTATTTATCACCCAAATACAAAACACGGGCGACAGCCAATACCTGCACGATGCATGCTTTTTGCCTTTCTACTCGGTCACTAGTCAGATCCAATGTCACAAGAAACGAGATCTAGATTGCAGGATTAAAAAAACTTACCGAATTGAAACAACAAATGCTGTCCTACATGGCACCACAACAGAGTGCATAAGATGCACTAGACGAAGCAAACAACTAGTCAAGAGATCTCATTCAAATCAGTAAATCACTCAAACATAGTCTGAATACCGCCTTCATGCAAATTACAAATAGACCGGTTGACGGCATTTCTAAACGCCATCTTAGGTATAAGAGTTTTGGATCTTTATGCAGATTGTTATAAGCTTAGGGAGCATTGCCTTTTTTGACTAGGTGGGAGCCACATACAAGCTCAATTAATTTGCAGAAGACCAACTCTTCGGAAGAGTCGACTGAATACTGCACGAAGGGAGCAGAACAAAGACCTGAAGGTCAGACTACTAAATGTCAGGCACTACTACGAGGATATAGAAACTCTCCAGGCCAGCAGTCTATTGCATCAAGGGTCCCTTTGCCAACTATAGCCGTGATTTTGCTAACGACTGAATACATGCCTGCCCATCGGTCTTAGCCCCAGTCAAAAAGTATTCCCACTTCACAACCGCAGTCGTGGTTTCGAATCGTGCAGGAGGCAATCTTTTGTTGCCTGCTGCAAGTGATTACCGTTAACGTTCTTCTGACACTAAATAAATGAGGTTTCTGAATCAGCTGCAGTTCACTCTACTCTCATATTTTGCCATTCTGTTGAATCCTAACAAGCTCTGCTCGCGAAGTGCTTAGAGAGAGATCGAGTTCTCTAAGTGCAATATCAAGTGTATTATTATAATCATCAGTATAAGCATCCTGAATCTCAGCATTTTATATTGGAAGACAATATAAAACACATGCCACAGTTTTAGGTAATGCCACTGAGACTCTGCACATAATAATAATATAATAATAATAATGCACTTGATAAAGCGCCCTCAGAGAACTCAATATCTTTCTAGGCGCATCACATTTGCTGCAAAGGGAAGCGCGATTGAATGGTGAGTAATATCATGCTTGATAAACATGAATAACGTGGTTAGAGGTGACATGCACAGGGACATCCTTTGCTTCCGATGATAACATACCCCATAATATCTGTGTTCGAGGCCTAAGTTCCAAGTGGCCACAATTCGAAAGCCAGCCTGAATTTTTATTTGTCCAACGTTGGAGGAAAAATATTTGCATACACTACACCTTTCAACATTGATGGGCTATTTTATATGATCCTCGAGCATTTTAAATAAATTTGCAAACACGAGTCAAAATTATTGCTCAGTCCTACTAGCAGAAGCCTGCTCATCAAAGCACCTTTCTTGATACAGCCTAGAACAACGACTCGACACAGCAGCAGCAATCCTTTGGCAGCTTAAAAAATGTTGTACACATATGCCATGGGGGCTCGAGCCCACGACCTCAGTCATCAAATACATTCACCTTGAACCCTAACCACTGAGCTAATTTCTAATTGATACCTAAGCAAACTGTATCAATTATGTAATTGCCACTTACCTCCAGCAAAACGGATAGCTATGCCTACACTGGCTGGCAAGCAGCAGGCGACCTTTATGCTTCAGCATCTGCACTATGCCTTTGTCGGCTTCCTATTAAGTAATACGGCATGCAAACGGATTAGAGTCAAGAAGGCGATACCAAAACGTTAAAATCACTCCTGATTGTCAGCACCCAACTGAAGCAAAACAAGACACGTGGAAAAACACGTGGCAGTCACCTAACCCAATAGAATTACCTTAACATGCAGCCCTTTGAAATCAGGGACCTCGTCACTGAAGCGGCCACCATTGTCAACCGGGCATACAATTTTGCCATCCTTGCTTATTATGTTATTGGCCAAGCAAACACGGAAGTCGTCCTGTGCGAAATGGACAAACATTTAAATTAAGCAAGCACTTCAGTGCCATTAATGACCGGCCAGAGGGCTGCTAGCTGGCCAAAAGACCAGCCTAGATAGAGGGCACATGAAAGGTCCGTGCCAGGGCAGCACAAATACAGCACAACATGTGTGCCCACTGAGAGGTCATACCTCTCCATGGTACGGTGCCTGGTGGACGATGCCAGTACCACTCTCCTCAGTAACGTAGCCATCTGTGAGGATTCGGAATGCTCCTCGCTCTCGTTGCTACAAGGAAGCATCACATCGACCAGTGGCATGCTCAAGCTAACCGGAACAGCTATGTCGTCACGGCAGCTGATACCTAAACAGCCCTAATAACATGCGTGCACCGATCATTAGAACTACAAGAACCCACGGTACATCCACGATAGTGGATGGAGAAAAGTCTCAGCAATTGCACTTAACCCGTGTGACGCATAATGTTTGATGAGCAGTGCTGTGAGATTAAGGCCTAAGGCAAGAGGCGACAGCAACTACAGCCCATTAAAGCAATGCTTGCACATCCAAGCGATCATGGACTGTCATATCTTTAAAAGTTCATTTGATAACAGAATAAAGTGCAAAAGCAAAAGTCGAGACCCTCTACCACTCCTAAGGCAAAAAGGTCTCCGAAATAAGATTGTAACCCTGGCGATTCTGGTCCTTTAGTCCATCAACAGCTCATAAGACTATGGTAAAACACTAATTCAGCCAGGTTAAGAGGTAAACTCACCGAACCCGTAAATGCTGTGGGCCTCGAAGCATCTTTTTTGCATGAGAAAACTGACGATCAGATTTAGACTAAGCAGAAACCACCAAGCCAATCTGCATACAATTCTCATCAGCCGATCACCTGCGAGACAGCAGCCATTGCCAAGCAGAGAGGCCAGACCAGTTGTTCCCACTCTCAGACGTGAGAAAGGGCGCGTGTGCAAATCCCGCCCCCTCCCCGCCCCACAGAATCACAGCTCGGCACTAGCCGATATGTTTCATAGGTAGACACCACTTCCTTCCTCCAACCGCAGTCTCAATTCAATAAGTAAAGTCAGACGAACATTCCTGCTCGAAAGCATAGTAGGGAGCACAGTCCCGACTGATGGACGATAACTATTTCAGCCAGAGGCTGGAATCGTTCCTACAAGGTACCTAACAGTCAAGTCTTACCAGAGCAACTCCAAGCAATTTTGCTTGCAAGCATCCGATATCAGTCAGCAGCTTGGATGCTCTTGTTTCCAACATAGGTGGGCTTGAACTCCAACGATCGACACATCCTTCTCCTTAAGACTTGCTAAAAAAAAACCTACCCCACCCAACAAGTGGCTCTGAAAGCTAATGTAAATACCGGCAGTTTGAATGAGCCATTTTTACACTACCTAGTTTACTCAAGCCCACCCCTCCCCCGGATTGCCGTCGTCGTGCAAGGAATCCTTTGCATTCCAAGAGGCTATCTTCAGTAGCTTAGAAACTGCGATCACCGACAAGACCATCACGCGCTTGAAAAACGGCGAGTTCTCTTTGACGACAGTGTAAAAATCACGTGACAAGGCACCAAGCTCCCATTCTTTTTACACGAAGAGTGGATGGCCAACACTCAGCGAGCACTGGAGGCCCTTGACTGCAGTTTGGACGTCGCTGATAACGACTCTGCCAGCCACTACTCGTATTGACGACAGCAGACTGCGGCATTGACAGTCGCATTCGCTGCTGTATGTTGCTACCGATCGTGGGAGAGCTCCCATCGCAAGAAACGCCAATGCAACAATCTCAAAGCAAGCAAGGGCCAGGTCTCAGCTTGTCTAGACTCAGCTGGTCTAGACCAGTACAGTGGGTGGCACGCCCTTTTCGTCGGGGCACGAGGAGGCGGCTACCCTCTGCTTCTCAAGCAGCCCTCTCAATTCGCCCACGATCTACCAACCGCTAAGCAAACTTTACCATCCCATAGTGACACAACAGCTTCTGGCAGTCAGCTTCTGAAGTCGAGCCGCTTCTTAACTCAAGTACACTCGTCAAGCCCGAATCAGAAGACAGAAGAACCCGTGCTTCGAACAACCAGATGATCACGCGCTAACAAATGCAAAATGAGACCATCACGAAGGCAAGAGGAACCCAGAGTCGGCATCAAAAAGCCCACTGGTCGAGCTCAAGACACCGAGCTTCAGCTGACGGCTACTGAACAGCAACGGGGACCGGGCAGTGGCACTGAGCCGGCAGTGCACACATAAAATAGGCACAGCCGCCACATCACAATTGAGCCGGGCGTGGTCGTCCTTGGGTTGAATAAAGGGTGCATACACCCGAAGGACTGAAATGTGCAGATGCATGGAAAAGGACCAACTAGGAAAACTCTTAGGAACGATAATAGTGCTGCATCTGCTTAAAGTGTCAAGGTACTCACGTCTATGAAGTAGTCGAACAGCGGCTCATAAGGCCGACCACGAAGAGCTGAGCCGTCGAATCTGCAGCAATCAAAACGAAACCATTAGGATGAACAAGGATTTTCAATTGCTATGGCAAACGGGCCTTGTAATTGCTATGGCAACCAGGCTGTACAGTTGCTATGGCAACCAGGCTTTGTGATTGCTATGGCAACCAGACTTTGCAACTGCTATGGAAGACTGCCAGTAATCGCAGCCAGAAGCAACAATGAGCAGCAGGCCCTAGCAAGGGACCAACTGTGGCCGCTGCTGCCAGCTGAATGCAGCAAACTGCTGCCGCTGATATTCAAGTGCCAAAAAAAGCCTAGCTGATTCAATAGCCTTGTTTTTAGAGTGGCAGACGGGCCTCGGCAGCTTTCAGTTGTGCTTGCATTGGGCAATTAAAAATTGGTGCCTGCCGAAGACTTCTTCGTGTTCCTTGCAGAGAGATTGTAAATACAGCACATAGCAGTCATCGTCAGAGACAGCAATCCCATCGAATCGCACCCTCACCTCACCCACACGCTGCTCATGCGCCTTGGTTGCTCACGTGCCTTGGTAACTGCTACACTGCCCCCAACGCAGGAGACCTAGTGATGCCTTGAGATTTCTGCTGCCTAGTCTGGAGCCAGCAGTAGCCACACAAAAGTAGCTGAGACAATCAATACGCCGGTATGCCAATGCCATTGCAGCCGAACAGCTTTGCCTGAGTACCGTCACTAGCTACTTCATAATGATTAGTCCTCAATTTGCTCTATTGTTCACGGTAACAAAATGCCCATGCAATTAACTTGGCCCAGGACCCACAGGGAACTGGATGGCAGCAGCAAGGCACCATAATTTATCCAGTCAGCCACCTTCAAAAAGCCGGGCGGTAGGTCCACTTCACTCGACAACGTCACAGCCCTCCCCTTAGTCTTCCGGCAGGACGTAGCAAGCCAAGTCGCATCACATATGCAACAGATCAATATCGTTGACACCAGCAACCAGTGGCAAACGTGCTATGGAACAGAAGCAGAAGCAGCAAGATGCCATTTGGCAAAGCGACAAGTGCAGCCAGCACATGTGTCACTCTACTTAGATGCAGCTTACGACAAGTCGGGGAACAAACGCGGCCATAACTGGGCGTGGCAATAAGCGTGTGAAACCTCAACTGAGGTGGGTAGCACAACGTAAGTGGCAGCTTTGCTGAGGTCTCAGTGCTCTTGAGGCAAGCGATCCTTGCAAGTAGATTGCACTGCCGGGCTCGAAGATGGGAGCCTCCTTTGAGCCTCGGAGCGGCGGCCGGCCAAGGATGGCTAGTTCCACTGGCTGCAGCAAAGGATGCTGGAGGTCGGCCGCCGAGCCAAGCAGCAGCAGCTCTCGAGAGATGAAATGGCAGACGAGGGTATCGTACTCGGCTGTTCCTACTTCTGAGCCATGGCTCGCCGTGACGTATTGGGAGATCTCGCAACATCTTCAGGCCACCACCGGGGATTTTCTTCGATAAAAGACAAGCTCTCACCACGCTCAATCCAGGACCCAGTCTCTCCACGTAACAACACGGAGTAGCTCACGATGCTTCGATGGACAGCTGGGCAAAGCACCGCACCTTGCAATTCATTGATAAGTAACCACATCCCACCAGTTTGTGACTGTGTTTTCGTCTGCATTGGTGTGTTCATTTGCGGTGGATTCTAAGGTTTGTTAGCTCGTGGCTAGGCTAATGTTCTACATCAACTCGCGCAGATGGGATGGTGTACGGTTCGCATTGATTAAGAAGTGAGCTTATGGACGAGGAGTGGACACAAGCAGTACTTAGCATGGACAGTGGTGGAGCCAGGGGGGCTAACGATGGGGCACTTCGGGTACAAATAAAATATCCACACCCTGACAGTCATCAATGATGAAATAATGTCCTACTCCTAATCGAGTACGGATCGAATAAACTCCATAAGCACTTGCTATAATTTGTCTTTACTTGCAGGTCTTGACCCTCTACATGAAAGTCCTTGATGTGCCTCTGAGCATGGGAGGAGGGAGAAAAAAGGGTGCCTACATCAAGGCAGAGCTTAGGCCAGGTTTGACTGCGATTGGATAGCAGCCAAAAGAAATGCTGATGTCTACAATCAACGATCTCCTTAACCGCTTTCACATTATCGCCATACTTAAATGATCCTTCTGATGACATAGCCGACCGCTTCTCTGGCTTCTTTGTCAACAAGATACACGACATGAGGGAGTCCATCCCTGGGGTACCAGCATCTCCTCTGGAATCATGTCCTCAATTCCAAGCAGCAGTTCAATGTCTACATTGAAAAAGGCCACGAGTGACCTCATCCTGAAGTTCTTATCCCAACCAAAGATGGTAACTAGTCCTCTAGACCCTATTCCTACTGTCCTGCTTCGATGATGCATAGATCTGCTGCTGCAGCTGCTGAGCATATATAACACCATACTTATGTCATAAAAATCAGGTTATGTCCCAGCACCGATCAAAAAGGCTGTGGTCAGGCCAGTGATGAAGAAAGCACATTGGATCCAAAAAAACTTGGAGCAACTTCCATAGAGTAGTCTCCCTTTTACCATCCCTATCAAAGACACTGGAACGAGTCGTGGCAGACCAGCTGAACTCATTTTGAAACTTCACACCTAGCTCGTAAGTTCCAGTCTGGTTTTAGAGCTAATACCTCCAGAGTCAGCACTGCTTCCGGTGTATGACAACCTTCTTAGGAATGCAGAATTAGGTGGGGTCTCTCTGCTTGTTTAGCCTGATCTTACGGCAGCTTTTGATATGTATCTCCGTCAGTAACTCCACAAAGTCATAAAGACCATGTGGGTGTTACGCAGGAGAGTTTTGTATAGCGCATTCACAGCCTAAGCGGCTTTCGGTACGCATTCGGTAGCCAACAGACTTCGTCTCACGCAACAAAGAGAAAGTGGGAAGCATAGCAGAGTCAGGAGAGCAGTTGAGGTAGTGAGTAGCATAGAAGTAGCAGTTCAGGACCGCTGAAAAAGATGTGCCATAGTCGGCAGTTGGAGAGTAGTTGTCGTTGATACTATCGATCACTGGGTCTTTCTCCAGCGAGTCTCTTCTCGCCGGGGCATCACTGGCGCAGCACTACAATGTTCAAGTCCTATCGCAGCAGGAAACTCGAGAGCATTGATGTGAACAAAAGAAGATCGTCCGAGGAACCTCTGACGTATGAGGAACCTCAGGGTTCTGTGCTTGGTCCGGTTCTTTTCACGGTTTAAACTCTCCCTCTTGCCAATGTGATTGCCAGGCACAACCTAAGTATTCATTTCTAAGCAGATGACTCAGCTGTACCTTTGCTTCAATCCCTCCCAGCCCTCCAGCACGATGAATTCTCAACTCCCTTGCTGCCTGTATTACTGACATCCTCACACGGATGGCAGTAAACTATCTTAAATTGAATGATGATAAATTAACTTACTAGCAATGAGAAAAACAAGCATAATTCAGAAATTGGAAAAATAACACTCACAATCAGCTCTGCCAGCATAACTCCTGTATAATCTGCACGAAATCTAGGTGTCCTGTTTCAAAGTAACCTTTCATTAGACGACCACACCAGCTACACAATCAACTACGCCTACTTTCAGCTACATAACATTGCTCAAATTCGGAATTCTTTAGACAGGGATACCACATCTAAATTGGTCCATGCATTCGTGACATCCCATCTTGACTACTGTAACTCACTGCTAGCTGGTCTACCGGCTTGTGCAATTAGGCACTTACAGTTGGTGCAAAACTCTGCAGCCACGATTGTCTGTCGTGAGCTTCGCAGTTGCCATATCACAACACTTCTAACAGACGCACTGGCTCCTAGATAGGTAGCGCATCGACTTCAAGATTCTGGCACTCACTTTTAGGTCCCTACATTCTGTGGCCCTAGATTACCTATCAGATCAACTCTCCCACCAGGCTAAGTAAGCATCGTGCCACCAACTTCTCTAAATCGAATCGTTTACCTGCACCTCTTACGAACCTCAAATCCTTTGGAGACCGTGTCTTTAACTTGTATACCCCTAAAGCCTGGAACTCACGACCGACTAGCGTTACGACATCCCCTGACTTCATAACAGTTACATAGAAGCTAAGACGCATCTATTTATCAGAGCATTTACAGTCGTCCCTCACCACTTCGTGCTTCGACATTCGTGGCTTCACCCTATCGCGGTTTTTCAAACATCTTCATTAAAAGTTGATCGAGATGGTGAAAATGATACAGCACGAGGTCGGTTATCTGAGTCAATTGCAGACCCCTGCATCACAATGAAAATATAAAATTACGTATTCGAGCACCCCCACAAATCCTTCAACGTCTGGTGCAGTCATTGAGAGCATTAACCTTATTCTTCTTTGCCGCGCAGTACACCTCTTCATCATCATCGAACAAATTGGGCTATTTTCATAAGTTAGTGGTTGAGGGTAAAAACTACGTGAGTAATTAAATGTACATTAATAATGTGATATTTGTAACGTTTAATACGTCGTATTATCCCTTAATTTGTCTAATATATTGGGCAATACGGGTGTAATGGCGACTAAAAAAATATAAAATAAAATATAATTCATTTATATAGCGCCCCAAGAGAACTTAATCTCTATTCAGGCGCTTCATACATGCCTCGGGGCTCGAGCCCACGACCTCAGTCAGACCTTGGTCGGAGCGAGCACCTTAACTGCTAGACCAAACCAGCTCGGCAAAGTATCATTTCATGTCCAGAGGACTTTAATAATGTTAAAACCAAATAAAAGAGTCGTGAACAGATTTGCTATGCTCTAGTTACGAACATATTCCATTTCGTGGAAATGCACCTATAATAATAATAATAATAATATTAATAATAATAATAATAATGCACTTGACAAAGCACCCTCAGAGAACTCAATCTCTTCATAGGCGCTTTACATTTGCTGCAAAGGGATCACGGCAGAGTCTGCAACAGATTAACCTCGATAAACGAGAGACGACTGTAGTGGGTTCATGTGATTCGTCCTGTGTGTGCTGACTTTTTGCATGCTACCACTATTTGCACGGTGACCCTATGTATGTCACCTCTAACCATGTTATGCTTGTTGACATTGAGTATGCTACCATTAACCATTTGATCATGCTTCATTTACAGCAACCGCACGGTTCCTAGAAAAGATTAAGTTATCTGAACTGGCTACAAAAATGCATTACTATTATCACTAATATAAAACGCACTACTCTTCATCCAGTGCCAAGGCAGTCAATCGTCCAGCCAATGCCCGCAATGCAGCTACTGCAGCCGCTACAGGTGCGCAGCAAGGCAGGTTGACTCAGTGTAGGCAGCTAAATTAGTGCAAAACTATAAAAGAAAGAGCAAGCCGTCTGCATAACCGATTACAAGAAGATAAGACTGGGTGGAAAGAGGGAAGCGTTCCAAGAGGCCCTTACCTCTCTAAAATCGTGTACTCATCCTGATCGCGGTATAGGGAGCTCAGCCGAGCTTCCATGATGATGTACTTCATCTGCCTCTCTTTGTCTGCAACGTCGATGCAGCGATGGTGAGCCCGCACAGAGAAGCAGCCAAAGTAGCGGCCGTGGCCACGACCAGGCACGGCACCGAGACGCAAGCGCACGGTGCCGTGCAGCACTGTGACGGCACCGTGCGGCTTCCAATGATTCAGATGCTTCAAGAGCGGAGACGCAGCTGGTTAAAAAGGACTGCGCGCCAGCTCGAAGTGCATGCATCAGCCCTGCCCCCTCAGTCTGCAACTCCTACAAGATACAAAAGCTGAACGGGTGCCAAGCTGGACGGCTTCATACGGTCAACTCAAAGCCTGGCAGTGGCAGGCTGTCGGTCTGCGAAATATCGCCTTTCCAATTTATTGACAACAGCAGCGCCAGTTTTTCTGCATGTGCCTCCACCGCTAGTACAGCAAACACTCGCACACGGAACGAGAAAAGGCACTTCTGCCGCTGAATAGATAAGGCCGTTGAATCGACCGACCTTTTTATTAACTGTCTCCAAATCCCACTCGAAACCACCAGGCAAGTTCAGTTCACATGCTTTCACACTCACCCAGTGGGCCAATCGACACGGCAGCACTCATAATTTTGAACAAACACAGCTTCGTCATGTTATTGCTACCTTCTGCAGTATTTTCCGGCTTTGATTCACACAACTCGACATTTTCTGAGGTCTTCCCTTGGTGCCTAGGTACCATGCATTTCTCGGGCCATCACTGCTGCCCCAACTATTAGTAAATTATTGATAGCACGGCCCGACCAATCAGCGACATTTCGGTTTTAGCACTAGCGGCCACTTGACCGCCGGTTCCAACTACTTGGGTCAAACTCGGCAGGAACTGGAAGTGTGGGCTTCAAAAACCGCCTACCTCCCGGATGCATACTCATAGCCGAATGCACGAAGCTAAATGCTCGAACAAGTAGTAGTCAGAAGGAATTGCCCAAACCCCCTGCACAGCCCATGATGTCTATTCCCGAAACGGGCTAGAATTTTGGTCTTCCAGCCCGAAGCAAGGCAAGTGACTCCACAAAAGGTATTTACAGTCACGTGAGGAATAAGCAGGATGCAGAAGTAAGACATTAATTACAGTTTCTCAATGGTCACTTCCCGTCGCTCTCGGAAGCCGCCAGATGCTAGAGAGAAGCACGAACCGCAAAAAAACCGCCGGTCGCCGTCACGTGACAAAAATCGCGCCACCCTGCTCTGTCTGGCTCAGACAAGCTGTGACCTGCAAGCCTACCACTGGCCCTCCAATGCAGAGGGGGGCCTTGCGCTGCTCAGCCAGTCGAGGCACTGCACTCCCGTGCTGCCTGCGTGCTGCTCAGGGGTCAAGTTGCCTCGCCTTTGACAGCCGAGGTCGTGGGCTCGAGCCCTGAGGTGCTATGTAAAGCGCATGGATAGAGATTAAGTTCTCTTAGGGCACTACACAAATGAACTATATTTTTTACACGTTCCTTTGGAACTCTTCCGAAGTCGTTGGAATTTATGAAAACCAGGGGATCGAGAGCCATAGCACGAGCCAACCCATCACCGTGGCCACGGCGCCACTGGTCAGCAGCGTGAAGAGGTCACCGGCAGCAAATGCCCTGCATCACACCTAAGGAGGGGGGCAGCCAACAGACAGGCCGGTCAGGGTTGCTAGAGTCAGCATCCAAGCAACAATCGTTTGCACAGGCCAGCAGTTCGCAGCCACTATGCAAGTCCCTCAAAACAACTGAGTAAAGCTGAAGGCAGTGATCACGAAAAGGGGGCCACAAATGCTTACAAGCACGTGGGGAACAATTGGACAATGGCTGTGTGCTAGGAACACTAGCCTCGTTCGGGAGCCTGCGTCACAGGGTAGCTCAGCTACTAAACCTATATTCCGATAGCTTACTAGCCTGCTCGCTTTCTTGACCGCTAGCTTTCTAGCCACCGTATAAAGAAGGCACCCTCTGTTCTGCAGCATCTAAAGTGGCCATGCAACCTTTGTCGTTGGCCAATGCATACTGTTGTCTTCTACTGAGTATCGCATGCATACGTTCAGAAATAAAGCAGAGCTTGGGCTGCTTAATGGGAACCTTGCAACTGCAGAATAAATACGGCCGGCTCGTTTAGGAAAGCGAGCGCCATTGTTCGAGAGCATAATGCCACGTAAGTCAAGCAGGCTCACTCGAGCATCAGACAAAAAAGGGTCTCGTGGCCAGAACAAAAGTGCGCCAAGCAGTGACCTCTAATTCAGAAAGCCCGGGGCATTCAATAAGAAAACGGCTGCTGATTAACGTTGCCTGGCCTTGGGCTAGACGTTGCCATGGGCCGAGCAAGCCAGAACCGGCTACCAGGAGCTCCTATGTGCGGTGGCCACAGGTTGCCGCCGGTTGCGGCAGGCAGCGCAGGCGGGCAGCCCAAAGACACAAGAAACTTCTGCGCCTATCTACGCGGCCAAGCACAGGACCGGTGCACTGCATGCACGTCGAAAGGCCCGGAAAGGGAAGGCAAATCGCACCTTCGCTCGGTCGAGGACAAGCTAGCGGACTCAGGTTTCGCAGCTCTTTTCATCAGCGTTCCAGAAATGGTGTCCACGAGGGCGTGGCGAGGCTTACGGTATCACCGGAGGAGCTTTCGGTTAACTCCCACCTCCCCGTTTGCCATAACCAAGGGACAGTTGTAAGGGCTGGTGCAAACTTTCCAGTTACCGGATGCCAGAGCCAGCGGTTGACCTGGCAACGATCGCTTTCACACCGAGTGGCTTCCACTGGCTATAAGGCACAAATTCTGCAGCGCTGCCCACCCATACCGGGCAAGTGACGAAGCATAAAGAGCTCTGTCGGCCTAGACACAGAACACCGGCAACGAAGTGGCCCCCCACAGCTGGTACCCACTTCATTAGGCCAACATTCCAGCGGAGGGTGGCTCAACAGCACACGGCAGTTAAAAAGAAAGAAAGCAAAGGTCGGTCGGCCGACCACAATGAGTAGGGGGAGGGGGATGGCTCGAGTTAGCTCAGAGACAGCCGAAGAGAGTGCAAGACTGGCACGAGACTTCACCACCGCTCGAGAATTGAGAAGGTGAATCTGGCTACATGTCGATTGTTGGACACACAAGCCGTGATGGCACACCAGGTAAGGCGGTTGCTTTTCACGACCTCGGTTCCCAGGTCGTGGGTTCGAATCCTGCAGTGGGCAATCCTTTATCGGCTCTGCAAGCGGTGGTGACAGCCGTAGAGGCTATTCTGTCACTATACAAGAGAGGCTGTTAAATCGGCTAGTTTTTTTTTACCTAACCTTTTGCCTGCAAAGATGCTGCTTCAACGTACAGGTGCCACACAATGCGACTTTGTAAGCAGCAGCCATCTTGCTGATCGAGCCACTGGCCGCCGGCACAAAGCATCATCATCGCAGCCATGGGTCGTCACTGCTTGCTCAGGAGAGACGGTTCTGAAAACCGCAAATGTCGACACAGGCCGCTGTCGAAAAGAGCAAGAGCCGTTCAAAAGGAGCCGCTCAAACCAGCCTGAGCCGCCTGACAGCAGGATATACCGAGCAGCTGTCACGCCCCACTGCCGCTAGCTCGGCATCCATTGACCGCCGGGCGGTCGTTGCCGCCGCAGCCGCACGAGCGTGCACAGGCTGCACAGGCTTTTACTCAGCACAAACAGCACGCACGGGGCTGACAAGTGCAAAGCTATTAGCGAGGAGGACTGCAGCCACTTCTTCCATTATCTGCTGCACGACCGACCGACACACACACACACACACACACACACACACACACACACACACACACACACACCGGCGACCCTGCCTTGTGGTCGGCTGGCCAGTCAATGCCGGCCGGCGCAGGCCAGAGCTGGAAAGGTCGCCAGGCAAAGGCCCTGCGCAGCCGCGCGTAGCTCCAGCCAACGACCGACCCGCTGTAGCAGCAGCAGCTGCTGCAGCCGTCCCTCATGCCTCAGGGCGGCGTATGATGAGAACGTGCGCTGAGTTGCGCTGGTGTTGCCGCAGGTGGCGCCGGCGGTTCGAAAGGGCGCACACCCGCTCCGAGGCGGGTGGCTTCGGTTGCTCACCCACCGGCGTAGCGTGCAGCAGTGGCGGAGGCACGAGCCAAGCGGCCCAAGACCAAGGCATTAAGCTCCGGGGAGCTTGCCTGAACAACCGCCCACCACTCACTGCACAGGGACTCGCGAGACGTAGGGGGCAGGCAGCTGGGGGGGGGGACAGGGAAAGAAGTTTGACGGGGGGGGGGGGGGGGGGGGGCCACCTTACCGAGTATCTTGACGTAGGTCAGATTCGGATTAACGCACAGTGCCAGGTTGCTTGGCAGGGTCCACGGAGTGGTCGTCCAGGCCACCGCAGCCACGCCGGGCTCGTCGAGCAGCGGAAATGACACGAACACTGCGGAAATGACACGAACACTGCGGAAATGACACGAACACTGCGGAAATGACACGAACACTGCGGAAATGACACGAACACTGCGGAAATGACAGGAACACTGCGGAAATGACACACAGAACAAGCGCTCGGTCACTGCCGATCAGCACTAAACGGCAAGCTCCGGCAGACTCGGTGCGCCCCCCCCCCCCCCCCCCCCCCCCGAGGCACTGCACTGCCCTTCAAAAAAAAAACAGAAACCTTACCGGCCAGCACGCACACTAGGGGGTGGGGTGCCGGCACCCAGAGGGTGGTTGGGAGGTGGAAGTTGGCCACAGCACGTGTCAAAGCCGCGAAGCAACTGCGATGCCATACCGGCAGGATCGTCGACTTCCTTGTAGTTCTGCCCGGCTTCGAAGTTTGAAAGCGGGGTGTGGCAGGCTGTCGAAAACGGCATGACCTGAAAACGTCGGAGGAGTGGCAACATCGATATGGCGCTCTGGCAGAGTGAACTCCTGTCAATGCACTGCCAGCAAGGCGACAGGCAGGCAAGAAACGCTTTGCCAGCCTTCGGCGGCAGCAGCCGTGCCTTCGCGCACAGGGACCTAAGGAGGATAAGGTCGAGATGGACTGCCGGCTGCAGCACAACAAACTACAGAGGGCGTGAGTCGAAACTAGCCAGCAAAAAACTTCTGCAAGCAACCAGCCATCACATCAGTCGCCAGACGTCACTTGGACTCACTGTGGACCGAGCTGAGTGTGCCCACAAAATAAGAGTGGGTGAAAAACTGCTTTGCAAACCAAATTTTGCCTACCAAATGATTGCATTAAATTCTTCAAGAACCCAAACGCTCACAGCGATCACTTCGGACCCGGAATAGAAACGCCGCCACGGGCTGGTGCATTCCCTAAATTAAGCTGGGCACAATGTGAGACTTGCGGGCCAAGCGGCCCGGATAAACATGCAAAGGTCTGTGCCCTACTGAACAGTGCCAGCTGCCCCGACGAGTCGGCTCAAGGCGATCTGGCCTTGCCGGTGCCAGAAGGTGTCTCCTTCGTGCTACATTTACTTCTCGACAAAAGGCCACATGTAATCCACTGCGCACTGGATTCCAGCTGCAGCAGCGTGCTGCATGGCTCTCACTTTTGCATCTCTCGGCCTCAGGTGCGATGACTGCAGCAAGTCTCGATGGAACACACTCCACCACCACGTGGCCTCGCGGCCTTGAAACCTTGCCGAGCATTCTCACTGTAGCAGACAACCTTGCCCCTGTGCAGGCACTCGCTGTCAGAGGGGCAAGCAGCCGACAGCAGCTGGCTGGGTCTGTCGATGCTGGTCCCAAGTTATCGCTGGCCCTAGGACTCACGGCATGACTTACAAAAATCCGAGTGACTTGGCAAAAGGCTGATACGGGCTTGCCTCGAAGCGCGCTCAACACATGAGGATGCCTCTACTGCCTACCAGCAGCTAATCTCTAGTCTGCCTACCGATAAGCCAGATACTTTTCAATATTGAAAGCTGGCGTGCCGGCTGCCACCGACGCAACAGAATGCCCCACCGTGAGCCACCTGCCTCGATAGATGCCACGCCATAGTGGCCCTCCTTTGACCTTGACCTTTGACCTCTGCTGCTGCAGACTTACCTCCTTCATGCACAGCATACCGAGCAGCCTGCAAAATTCAAGGTGCCCCTTCAGCCTGCACATAGCCTCACTTCTGTGCTGGTTTAGCCCAGTGGTAGAGGTGCTACACCCCCCCCCACCAAGGTTTGACTGAGGTCTACAGGCCATCCATCAACACCAAAGACCCCTCATGCAACCTCTTGCGCCCTCTGGGGGGGGGAGCCCTGGGCCAAAAGTGTTGGTCCCTAATATAGCTGCACAGCCCCCCATCCCGTGAAACCTCGTGTGCAGCATTCGTGTCGGTGACAAATGCAGTCCACTCGGTACAGACCTTGAACCCGCGATAGACGAAACCTTTGTCGTAGAGCTGCTTGAAAACCCACCAGATGCTCTCCATAAACCAAGGGTACATCGTCTTATAGTCATTCTTGAAGTCGATCCAGCGACCCATTCGAGCGACGACACTCTAGGCAATTGGAAAAGCAGGCTTCGAGCATGTCTGACGTGCGTGTGCACTGCGCCGCTCGCTGACACGGCAAGGCGACAGCGGTGGCAGCCCACGCCGCCGAACGGACACACCTCCCATTCGGAGGCATAGCGCATGACTATTTTTCGGCATTCATTGTTGTAGGCTTCAATGCCCATTTTGGCAACGTCTTCTGGGCCTTTAATTCCGAGTTTGTTGTCGATTTCGTACTCCTAAAATGAGAGGAAACGGTCGGCATAAAAACCCGAGCCGCCAGTTCTCGGAGGACAGAAATACACACTCGCTTGGCCTCAACGTGCCCCAACATGCGCGGCAATGCAGCAATAGGACTAGACAATCTCAACGTGTTTGCTCTCAACACGCTTGCACACCTGCCGCTACACTTGAATTGACACGTACAAAAAAGATACTAAAATTAGTCAGCTATCAATCGATTGCTGCCTTCAGCCTCACAGGACCACTGGAGGTCTATTTGCCAAGCGTAGGAAGCAGCGGCAGTAGCGACCCAGCCCACAGAAGCGGCAGCAGCAGAAGCTGCGCTCGCTTGCAGCAAGCCAGAGGGCGACAGAGAGGAAGGGCCATGCAGCCCAGAAAAGACGGCTTGCACGGCTGCAGTAGAGAGGTCCGAGAGGGGAAGCTCGGAGGAGAATAAGCTCTCGCTGCCACAAACAATCCTACAGCAGCGACGCCCGTAACAGCGACGCTGTGAGGCCGAACTAAAAAAAAAACGTGCTGTGCTTGCACCACGTGACACTCCGACGCCATCGAGATTTCCGCGCTCGACTGCAGTGCAATGGACAAAAAAAGCGGTGCGTCACTCTCGCCTCACCACGCCAGCCGCTCAATGCCTGCACTTACCACGGGCAAACCGTGGCAGTCCCAGCCGAAGCGCCTCTCCACATAGTGGCCCGACTGGTGAGCCCACCTCGTGACCACGTCCTTGATTGTGCCGGCCAGCAGGTGGCCATAGTGCGGCAGGCCGGTGGCAAAAGGAGGGCCGTCGTAGAACGAGAAACTGCAACACCACATGCCGTCGACAAAGCTTCGAGCGCCACCCCAAAGGTGCGAAGACCGAACTTCACTGCCCACTCGAGATAGCCAAACGGGCAGTGCGTCCCTGAGCAGCAGGTGAGCAATAAGTGAGCAGCCGAGTGTTTGCAGCCTGAAGAGCTTGGGCAGAGAGTCAGCGCACATTCGCGAGTACAGGCATACCGTGGACGAACGAGTGCATGCATCGCATATTGGATGACCAGTGTGAGCAGGTCTGCTGGCTCCAGGGCTATAATCTCATAGATATAGGATGAGTTATTAATACATCGTATTTTCGATCAAGATGGTGCGGTGCCATGCCCCATTGGCTTACCAGAGGTCGTGAAAGTTCGCGCCAGGAAAGCTGCAACTTGCAAAAGCTACTGCACACTATAGCGCAAGATGCCATCTTGATCACGCGATCCGTAATGCACAGCAAGCGGTTGCGCTTGAGAGGCAGTTAGCCGTGTGACCTAGCAAGGCTGTTTGTAGTGGCCACACATGTGACTAGAGCACAGCAGGGACAATGGCATTGCCCGGTTGATGGCTCCAAACGCGAGCAAAGGAGTGAACAGCTATCGCAGGCAGCGGATAGATAAGGAGTCACCACGCCGCTGTGAGCAAGAATCTGGGCCGCCTTTGCTCAGCCAGCACTCACTCCATACACTCATGAGAATGTCATCGAGGAACTAATCTGTCGTAAACGTCGCAGCTGCCACGTTTCACCACTGCTCGCCTCGTAATCATGCTGCTCATGCTGCCTATCAAGCAAGATATCGACTGCAAGATTATGTCACTTGCATTGAGATTCATCGATTGCCTTGCTCCGGCCATACCGATCTGAATTAGTTTCACATCCGGCCTCCTGTCCATCGCGTCATCCTCTCTTCTTCTGATTCGGATCGATCAGTAGCGCCCCTAATTCCAAATCCCTCGGAGACCGTTCCTTCTGCTGCCATGCTCCGACAGCCTGGCACTCACTGCCGAGTGGCATCGTGTCACCTCCTGAGAGGCAAGAGATTTAAAAAGGAAGCTATGCACGTGCCTCATCACACCTTCTGCTTCGTCCGAACGAACGATCCTTGGAGTTGATGCTTAAGTAATGCAGCAAAACTGTGCATGCCGTGATTAAGGGCAAGAGCAATATGCGTTTGCACAGCACCCCAGCAAACGTGTTTTCTTTTCCGAGTGCTTCAAATGCTAACCTGAGCATGATCCGGTGCTAATAGTACTAACCAGCAGCCCAACTAACCTGCAGCCCTTGATGTCTTCTGGTGCGCTCCTGCTTGCTGACTTAAGCATGCAGGATCGCACATGTCACACACCCTTGGTTATTGATTCCCTTCCAGTGAGTTGACAAGCAAGTGGCTAGATATTTAGCTAGCTTAGGATACTACTATACAGACGATATTATTAGTAGTACTAATAATAGCAAAACCAGGGAAAAACTGCTTCAGAAGCATTACAGAAGTATCAAGGTTAAGCACTGGCTGTATAACATTAGAATATGTTCGTCGTTTCTTCTTTTTCGAAAACCGCACCGAGTGATGCTGACAGGCGAGCAGAGGACTGCCGAAGCCTAATTTGCTACCAGGCGCCGCCGGTCGCGCCTGAACCGGTCGATGCTTAGCCGAACGCGGAGGCAAGCACCTCGACCATTTCGATTCGCTAGCAAAAGCAGTGCCCTGCCTCCCTGCATAGCACCTGGCAAAACACCAAACGCCGATGCACCAATGCAACTGTCAAGCCAAACGAGGCATCTGAGGGTTTATGCGCTCGTGCCGACCGAGGTCTGGCCAAAGTCATGGGCTCAAGCCCGTATCATATGTGGAGCGCCTGGATAGAGATAAAGTTATATCAGGGCGCTATACAAATAAACTATATTTTTATTTATATATCGTGCCAGGAAGCCACTGAAGTTGTGTGCACAGCAGCTCGAACTCACCATCTCTTTCTCCCTCTCTTTTACTCATGTATATGCATACCGTAATACGTGCGAATGCACATGCCCAATTTCTTCTAGAAAGGCATTCTGCATTCTCCCATCTCATCGCACAGCCAGTTAGCAGCAGTGACTATCCACAGTGGCTTCCTTGAAAGGCTGGCATACTACCAGCCTGCCCCCAGGCCTTCAAGGGGTCAATGGCAAGTAGCTAGTTCACGGTTGCTCCCCGAGCCATTCTCTGCCTCGTTCACACGAAGTCTCGACCTCTGCCTCGGCGACCGGCAGCGTGGCCGATGCTTCGTAGACTAGACATTCGTTTACCGACCGTCTTGTTTACCCTTGGAATGAACGAGAACGCTAGCAGGGTCAGTGAAATAAGAAAAAAAGTAAAGCCTCATAAAATGCACACAATGCATAAAACCCGTATTCATAGAGGTCACAGATAATAATAATAATAATAATAATAATAATAATAATAATAATAACAATTAGCTGAGAGTAGGCAGACTTGACTGTGAAGCTGAAGCTGATGTGGTCGTCTAGCGAAAGGTCACTTTGGAATACTGGATGGAATAGTGGAATACTGAATTTGGTCACACTTGGATTTCGTGAAGACACTAGAGGATATTATGGTGGCCGAGCCAATTTTGAAGGATAGATTTTCTAGATTCTGAGTCACACTAAGTTTGCCCATAAATTGTAAGGCGGTTTGCATCGTCAGTCAGGGTAAGAAATTTGCTGCCATCCATGAACTGAAGTGATCAAGGCATCATGCAGCAACGGAGTTGAGAAAGAATACGACCGGCAGGAAGGCTGGCAGGGCTGAGCATGCTTACAGACTATGTTCGAATGACACATTTACAAGCGAGAAAAGAGGTTCAAGTGCACAGGGAGGGTGCTCGGGCACACATGCGGTCAAATCAGCATCACTGGAAGACTATCGCTTGGGTTTTACTAAGCAGCCCCAAGGTGGCCAAGACTACAGATCCATGGCTGATGACAACCATGACATCGGGTGCACTCCACTAAAATGCAAATGAAGGAATCCTAGCAGAACTCAGCTAGCCTCACCAGCCCCCCCCCCAAAAAAAACAGCATTCGGCCTTCGTGCACAGCACCAGCTGTGCCGTCGGTGAGATCTCGAGAGAGCCCAACGATCGGTGCCCGAACGATCGGTGCCCGAGCGATCGGCCGCAAAGCTGGTCACGAAGGCTGCAGCTAAAAATAAGATAAAGACCCGACCGGTAGCAATTCAAGCAACTACAAGTGCTACCGTTTTCGGCCTTTTGAAAGCTGTAGACTTGTCTCAAAGGCCTTTATGGATTTCCAGAACTCGAGAATGGCAAGCTCGGCTTGTGGGAAGTCAAGGCTGTCGGGCACTGGTTGCACCATTCCTGCAAGAAGCAAGTCGAACAGATGACCCTGCGGCCTGCCAAGCCCCCCACCCACCGGCATGCCTCCGGGCTGCTGGGCCCGTCGGATGGATCCGGTCGCTGAACGACACCGACAAATGCAGATGCTAAGCCGGTGCATGCAATCACGAACTCCTACCAAAATAATGTAGCCGTGGGCCCACCCCACTCTCTACTATGCCGTGCAAGGCTGAAAATAGAATATGGTACCTTCAACACTGTACGACACTGACAACTCATCTGATCAGCTTTGCTGACACACGTCTACAGAAGCAGTGCATGAATCGGTGGACAAGGACACGTCACAAAAGCAATGCAAGATTCTGCCTAGTGAAGACATACTGTGAATAACATATGTGCTGCCACTAACCACATTTGCATGCTGACCCTGTGCAGGTCACCCCTAACCATTCATGTTTATCAAGCATGATATTACTCACAATTCAATCGCGCTTCTCTTTGCAGCAGATGCGAAGCGCCTAGAGAGAGACTGAGTTCTCTGAGGGCGCTTTATCAAGGGCATTATTAGTAGTATTATTATTATAAGCACTACTGACACAAAAGGAATAGCAGCGAGTTTCCAAGGAGGAAGCAAACTTAAGAATAACTTATTGTTAGGTTAAGGGTAAACCCTAGTCAGTCAAGAACAACGAATAAAAAAATCAAGTGCGATCATACCTACAGCTATGGCAGGCAAATCACTGGCAGTCCAGGTCCAAGCTCACTGGAATCAATGAAATCAAAGTTCAGGTCAATTTGCATGGCCATTTGATCATCACTGGCTAAGAGAACTGAGACAATAAAACTAGTATGATGCATAACTACTGGCTTTTAATCTCATAAATTTATTATCTACTTCCAACAGTAAAACCACATTCAAAAAGGTTTTGTGCCTGAAAAACTTGAGAAACCAGTCAGCCACCTCATTTATACCTTCGTTAGTTATACACATTCACTTCTGAGCTTTTGAAGATGATCTGGAAATGGTTGGGCACTGAACAGAGTAGCTAATTAGAGAATAGAATGCAGATAAAAACTTTCTGCAACTCCATGAACCAACGAAGATTGAGAGTGGACGATAGGGTTCAGACATTTCTAGAGCCTTGAGGGCTCAAGCCCCGTTGCATATGTGAAGAGCCTGAATAGAGATTAAGTTCTCTTGGGGCGATATACAAAATTAATGTTATTTATTTAGCCCTTGAAGACATTTCTAGAGTCTTGGAAGACATTTTGATAGCACATTCAACACTAAAGCTTAGGGTAGCAAAGAGACTTCACTCAACAATGAGAAAGTAAAAAGCCTAGCTTAGCCAGTAGGCAATACCATGGAAGTAGCAGCTTACGATTGATGGAAAGGATGTGACTGGGTGGGTCAGCAAGAGAGTAGATATCTTGCCTGCGAATCAAGGAAGAAAGTTCCAGTCTAGGAAATGCCAAGAAAACATCGTGTCACCAAAGGTGTTCAAGTGAAAGTATAGAACAGCTAATTTATTTTCCATATATTACCTGAGGAAACGGAGATTGAAACTGCTGAAGCAATTCGGTTAGGTATGAAAGAGTCAAGCAATCGCGAGCCTTATGAGCCAGGGTAAGAGCTTAGCTCTGCACTAGTTAATCGACCGAGAGCCAAGGCAGAGAGGGAGACCCACGGCTGAGCTTAAGGAATTTGTTAAGTAGCCATGCAGCCGTATTCCACATCAGGTGTAGAGGCTCAGCGGTGTCTTCGGTGGCACATCTAAAACTGAGATTTAGTGATCCTTGTCAAGAGAGAACCAAGGAACAAGTAAGATCTTTGGCCAGCCGCCACGATGTGTAGTCCCTAATCTTGGACAGTGATCGAACATAATGAGTTACGACGTGCTAATTTCGATCAAGAGATGATAACTGCATTTGACGTAGCCAAACCATCCGCTGGATTATGCTGTAAAACTAAAAAATTTGTGATGAAGAGATAGAACAATAATAGAAAGAAATTTGTAGCTACGGCTTGCGAATCGAACTATTAACCTCTGACACCAGAGGCTACAGAGAAATCAGCCCATCCAGCCCTTTACCAGCCCACTACAATATGTAAAGGGCAGTAACAGCGTGCTTGTATATATGCTCCAAGTAGGGTCATAGCCAGAAATTTGCTACGGACTGTGTCGAGCCTAGACATGCTCTGTACACGGATCACATACCCCGGGCTGAAGTTAAACTTATAACAGTATTGGGACTACACACATAGCATGCTTGTACATATGCTCCAAGTAGGGTCATAGCGTGCTTGTACATATGCTCCAAGTAGGGTCATAGCCAGAAATTTGCTACGGACTGTGTCGAGCCTAGACATGCTCTGTACACGGAATCACATACCCCGGGCTGAAGTTAAACTTATAACAGCATTGGGACTACACATATATCCAAGAGAGCAGATAACCAGTGGGGTAACCAGATAACCAGATAACAGATAACAAGGAGCAGATAACCAGCACATAACCAGTGGGGTAGTCAAAACAATTTGTAAGGAGCTAAACTTTGTGATGGTACTGTAGAAGTTGACTAAGCTCGCCCATAGAAGTTCCCACATAGATAATAATAATACCAATAACAATAATAAAACCTTTGTAAAGGTAAGAGAGCTAAATCTCTTGTTGGGCACTAAACAGGTTGTGGCAAGGAAGCAAATCAATTGATTAGCGATCACGCTCACAATTCCCTCAAGCGTAGGCACACAAAGGCTAATTCACACAACCATACAATATCCTGGAAACATTTTCGTGTTGCTTAGACGATCCAGTCTCACCATATGAGCCTGTGATCGATATGAGCCTGTGATTATCGATTCCACTGCAAACGCTTTTTCTCATAAGAGAAACTGTGACATCACTAACATTGACAAGCGTAGCTACGAGCAAGGCTCGGCGATGAGTTGGGTGCAGTAATCGAACTCGCAAAAGGCTTGCCAAGTCAACCAGAAAACCTGGCGCCAAACGGTTTGGTCAACACGAGAGTCAAGCCGCAGCCAGAAGCTGCGAGCATGCGATTGAGCAACGATGGTGACCTGGCAGACCAAACAATAGGGGCTCTGGGCTCTCTATCCAAAGCAGATACTGTCGTGCACCTACACTAGCACTTCAAGGAAGAGTCTGAGTAGCAGCAAAGAGAGCTCGCACGAATTTGGCCTCTGGCTTAGGAGCTAGAGGGTTTAAACAGCCAGAGTTCAAAGGGTTCAGCTGCAGGATTCACACAGACATGCCGGGGCAGATGATTGGAAGACAAAAACTAAACCATGTACGACAAGCTGACGGTTGATGTAGATTCGCAAACTGTATTTTGTGCTTTTATGTGTGCTGACACGTTACCACTAACCAACTGACATTCTTTCACTGACAGTCCCTTCGTTCTCTTCCTCCGACTAATGCGTGCTGACACTGTGCACGCTGCCACTAACCACATTTACATGCTGACCCTGTGCATGTCACCTCTAACCGTGTCATGCTTGCTGCCATTGAGCATGCTAAACTAACCGTTCGGCCATGCTTCCTGTGCAGCATATGCAAAGTGCCTAGAAAGAGATGAAGTTCTCTGAGGGCGCTACACAAATGTTTAATTATAATTATTCGTATGTATTTCCAGCATATGTTAAATGTCATAAAAGAGTTATGGCTCTCTAAAGGCACTGTAAAAATGACATATCTTGTGCTCACGGTGACACGTACCGAACACGTATGTGTGCTATAATAAGGAGCGTTCTTACAACGAGTGCAGACGTTGATGGCTGCCCCGGCGGGGTGTAAGCTATTCTGTTATCTAACAAGGCAAGGCAGCTAACGTGCCTCCTCAACTTAGCAGGCACAGGCTGGCTGAAGCAGCAAAGGTTCTTGACTAATCATGCATGCACGTGCACAGTGGGTAGTTGGGCCGAGTTGCTAGGATGTTTGTGCGAGCATTTACCGGCCTTTGGCCTTTGTCTGTTCTCCACAAGTGCATGTGAGTCTACGCAATGCTGCATGCCTTGGAGGAATTGTGGCATTGGCAAGCTGCTAGAACGAAGAGACTCGAGCAAGAACAGGTCACAGTATACAGCCTACATACAGGAGCATCAAGATGAAGGCATTGGGACTTTGTTAAAAAAAATGCCAGGAATGCAAGCAGCAGACAAGCCACGGCGGTTACGCAGTCAAGGCCAGAAAGCCTCATAAAGCGTTACTGCGATGATAATAACAATAATAATTATTGAATATATAGCACCCTAAAATAAATCAAATTCCTTTCTAGGCACTTTAAATGTGCTGAAAAGGAAGCATATCTATTGGCCAAATTCTAACATGCACAATTATGTCTTATTAATTTCAAACACTCAGGCATCCAGACATATAGGGCAGTCCAAAAATGAGTCAAAACTGTGACAAAGAGGTAAGATTCCGGCACCTTTTAGAAAGTGGTCAAATTACTAGATTAAGTAGTAGTGCATCGGTTGTGAGCTCCAGGTTTATGGAGCATCAGAGCTAAAGGCACGGTCTTCGAGAGACTGAAATTGGTTAGAGGCATAGCTTCGCCACTAGATTCAGATGAGTGGGTGGTACGATACCTACCCTGATTGAGAGGTAATTGGGATAGTAAGCCGGTGGGAGAGAATAAAAACGTGATTGACAGAACCTTGAAATCGATAAGCTGCTCGATGAGGAGCCAGTGGATGTATGTGTGAGGCAGTGTGATAAGGCAATCGCAAAGTTCACAACAGGTGTGCCTAGCTGCACAGTTTTGCATCAACTGTAAGCATCTTATTGCATAGGCAACAAGAACTTAACGGGTGATTTAAAAAAAGCTGATTAATTAGGATGTCACAAATGCATGGACCAGCTTGGCTGTGGGATCCTTACTTGAGCAAGCACGAACTTTTGCAGAGCTGCAATCCTAGAATCAGCAGCTGACTAATTTTTGATGAGCTGTTTTGGCATCCAAAACTACAAAGGGAAACCTAGAGTCTCTTTTGACATTGACTGCGTCCCCGGCAGATCTGCATCATCTGCCCTTCTAATAGGATGGTCATGCAGATGATGCGGCTGTGCCTGGTGATATTTTGATAACCCTTCACCTGCATCGAGCACTGAAAAACTCACCTAACTCTCTGGCAGCATACAGCGCTGACATTCCTGCTTGGATGGCAGCAAATTTTCTCAAATTTTAAATGGAAGATAATGCCACGTTTTTAGTTACTGCTACAGCTAAAGCTACACAGAAATTGGATAGCATAGCCTCAAAATTGGCTCAGCCATTGTATTTCCTATAGCCTCCGCATGGAAAAACTTGGTAGGTCCCCTAATTCTCTTGCTCCAACATACCCATTCAAAATGCCTCCTCGTGAGATAAGCAGAGTACTATATAGCTCGGCAGACTCAATTCGTTTAGCTGTGTGCGAATCTTGTGGAGACTTCAGTTGCTATGCTACTACAGCCTAAAACTCATTATTCACTGACATCAAGATACTCTCTGACCGGGCAACATTTAAATAGAAGCTAAAACCCAATGCCTCTTCTGGTTCCTTTACTTGACATTGCCTAGGTCCGTCTGCCACGAATGCTCCTAACCATTAAGACCCGAGACTAACCCAAATGCTGTCGTCCCAGAGGAGACTGCTAACACTGGATCGTCATGGCAAGACTGGTCTACCCTTTACCACATCTTCAGGACCGGGCATGGTGGGCCCAGCCATTTTAACACTGTGGCGCCCCCCCCCCCCGAGCAGCCCACCACTCGACAGCAACAGTGGCACAGTTCAGGGACTTGGGTTACATCACGTTCTCTGAAGTCGCTAAACAAATGCATCATTATAATTACTATTATTATCCACGAGATGCACCCATTAAAGAGCATTTGAGGGCTATTTCCACGCACACGAGAAGCCAAAGGGAATGCAATCAACTGGCCGGCTATGCTCTACTTTTCCAATTGGCTGAAAATGTCACCTTTGCTCCACTTTTCATTTATACCATATCAAGACTACATGTCAAACAAATATAGTAAAAGAAGACTTGCTGATACACATACAGTTTCATTCAGCTGGCACCAGGTGCATTCACTAATCAATCGACATCCGTCTTGTCTAGCACAGATAAATGTTACTAGAAGGAGATATTCTTATGACTAGTTTTCTTAGATTAGATTAGATCTTAGATTAGAGGTTAGTTCTCTTAGGATGTTATGGACATACAAGGAAGTGTCAAGTCCTTCAAGTTCACGAACTGGTCGGGTTACCCTTAACGGCAGCAGGAACCTAACGGACCGGAACACCAAACCGCGAAATACAACCAGTCGGACATCGAAGCTATACCGTTAAGCTGGGCCTGCTAAGCCAGGCTTGCCACCAAACGAGCATTGAAAATGCTGCGCTGGTTTGGCCGAGTGGTTAAAGTGCTCGCCCCGACCAAGGCCTGGCCGAGGTCGTGGGCTCGAGCCCTGTGGCATATGTGAAGCACCTGAATAGAGATTAAGTTCTCTTAGGGCGCTAAACAAATGAATTTTTTTTTTAATGCGACCAATTCAGAACACTCGGGGGACGTCGGCGCCTCGACACTGGTCGCATCATGGCCACTAGTGGTTCTACCGGAGCACGAGGGACGCGTCCCGACAGGCAGCGAACTGCATTAAACTAAGGCCCACAACTTGCTCAGCTGCGCTGCCATAACACAAGAGGTCAATCGTGAAGGTGCAGCCGGGATATCCGGCAATGGACCCATATTCCATAATGCACGAGCCAGGCTTACAATACAAGCTTACAATATATACATACATACATACACACACGCATAAATACATACATACACACACGCATAAATACATACATACATACATACATACATATATGCATGTATTAGTTCGAATGAAAGGACGCTATTAGTGGGAGAGTATGAGGGGAGGAGAGGAGTAGGACAGTAGCATAACCAGCAAGTCGAATTAAAGAGGGGCTCTTTTCCATAGCGACCGCCCAACGGGCGGCAATAGCAGTCCAGCGCCAGTGGCCAACTGCTTCTGACTAGCAGGACTGCAGCAGGAGTCGACTAGCTGTGATAAGGCCGGGCGAACTCCAAGCGAACGCAGAAAATTCTTTTTACGCAGCCGACGCATCCGTAGGGCCGGGAGGGCGCAGGATGGACCAAACGCATGGACTACCTGCCGGCCCGGGCATTCAATGCTAGGCATTCACTGCGTGGCATTGCAAGCTCGCTTTCCAACAGTCGGGGGTGAGACGCGCGGTCCAGCGCACCAGGTCTGGCTGCATGTACCGCGCAAGCAGCAACTAAAAGACGCCACCTAAAACGTCTGCCGTGCGCTGGCGACGTCTGGAGCTTCGGCTCTCGTTCCCACGCCTGCCTCTAGCTGCACAGCGAACGAGGGGCAGGCGTGGAGACGCTGGTGCGCCCGACGTGAAAGCGGTCTCCGGCGGCGCCAGTATGCACACTGGAGAGCGGAACTACCAATTCATTCACAGCATGAACGCTAGCGGGTCAATCGTGGGCCTGCCATACCGCAGAGGAGGCACCAAGAGAGTGCACTGAACCACTAGCTGATGCAATAAGCGGAAGCACGATGGCAACAAGCGGAAGCACGCTGCACTAGGCTATACCGCCGTAATCAGGTACTAGCGAAGTCGGGCTCATATAGACGCATCGAAACAGTTGTAATAAATATAATTCATTTTTGTAGTGCCAAAAGAGTCAGCCTCTGCAAAAAATATATTATAAAGCAATATACTGTATTGTATTGCTAAAAATATGTATATATCTATGCTCATGTGTGTACAATATACATATGTTATATTATACATGTGTGTTTGTGTGTGTTTTGTTAGCTTTGAAAATTGATATAATATCATGGTTCCTAGGCTTGCCTAAGAAAGCAACACCCAGACGCTTTACACATATTCCGCTGGCCTCGGGCCCATGACCGTCTTCGTTGAGCTCGCCTGACACTGAGCGCTTCTAGCGTTTCTTGTCTGCAGCAGAATTCTCTTCCGAAAATCGAAGTTCTTACGAGCGTCAAATACGGAAACAGATACAGCTATAATCTGTCTAAAGCTTGTCTCTTTTTTAATTGACCGTAGCGCCTAAGAAATTATTCGCCTACGGACAACTGAACGCGTACGTCTTGATGCTGGGTCTGCGACGCCAGCGGCAGCGTTAGACTCTCCGCAGCCTCCGTAACCTGCCTTATAGGTACGATCGTGCGTCCCTATTGTCGTCATGCTATCGTTGTTCAAATGCACTCCTAGATACGGTTGCTGTGGCTAGGGTCCGTAAACTAGCACAAAAGGAAACGCGCCCTGGAGCCGATGTGGGGCCGCGACCGAAGGCCCCGCGCGTTCGGCACTCGCGGCCACGCGTTTCGAACCCTGGACTCACTGTTGAACCCTGAACCCACGTGTTTCACACCGCCCTTCGCGGTTTCCTTCAAGCGCTGCTGCGAATCTCTCCAAACTTGGTGATCATCAGACCTGCTATAGCTCCGACGGCCCATCTTAATGCTTGTCTTTGGAATTCTTGCTGAATATGCAATAAACTCCTTATAATAAATTATATTATTTCAGAACAAAGCCTCGACCTGGGAGCCTTGACGGAAACCTGGCTGAAATCAGCTGACTTTCCGACCATAAGCACCTCAACCCCTGCAAGCTTCTCCTTCCTGCATAGATCCCTAGATCAATCAAAACTTGCGGTGGAGTTTGCATTATCGCACATTCATCCTTCAATTTCAAGCCGTCTGCAGTCCTCTCGAAGCAGTCTTTCGAATTTATTGTTTTGAGTTCATCAAACAGTCAGCTGCCGAAAGTAGCAGTAGTCTCACGCCCCCACCAGGTACCAAGTCCTCCTTTATCTCAGATTTTTCTGATCTCATTTCAATTATGTGTGCAAGAAATTATTCTTTCCTTGTTATAGATAATTTCAACATTAATTGTATTTGCTTACCTGAATCCCTCAGCACCAAACTTCGTGCACTGACTGACTCGTTCTCTTCTGTGGCTCATATGCATGACCGTGTTCAAGTCATGAGTCTCACACTCTGCCAAAATTTCACTTGCAACTGTACGCCATCACCACATATTATTCCGAAATTCTGCTTATCTGACCATATGCAGATCTCATTCAGTTCGCAATGTGTGCCCCCATCTTAAGTCACCTGTGAATCGCAAAACCTTAAGACCCTTGATATCGATGCTGCTGTATACGTGAGAATTTCTTATTTACTCCTTCTGCTCAATCCTCTGTCAGACCTGTCAGCAATGGTAGAATGCTACAACACGAAGCTAGCTGACATGCTAGACGAGTTTGCACCATTGACTAAGCTCGCTGCACGTCTTCGCCCAGACGGCCTACGATTTACCACAGGCATTGAACTAACTGTGTCTACACAGCGAAAGCTTGAAAAAGCATACATAACATCAGGACTGACTCTTCATCGACAGGCACACGATGACTACTTTGGATCATACCAGTCGATCCTAGCAAACGCCAAGACTAGCTTCTATAAAACATCGTTGATTTACAGGTGCACAATCAAAAAATGGCAATGTCTGCTATCAACCATCTTAACTGCTCATATGTTATTTCCTCACCTTGTGATCCCTGTGGTAATCTTGCTGATCGCTTCTCTAGCTTTTTTGTCAACAATATTAATAAACAATAATAATACTAATGCACTCGATATAGCCCCCTCAGAGACATCAATCTCTATCTAGGCGCTGTACATTTGCTGCAAAGGGAAATGCGATTGGATGGTGAGTGATTTCATGCTTGATAAACAACATGAATAACATGGTTAGGGGTGACATGCATAGGGTCAGCATGCAAGTGTGGTTAGTGGCAGCATGCACAGTGTCAGCACGCATAAGCAAATAAGGGAAGAATCACAGGGACCCACAAAATGCCGTCCTAAATAGGTGCAAGTTCTTTTTAAATGCGGTCAAGTCAGGGGATGTCGTGACGCAAGTCGGGAGTGAGTTCCAGGCTTTGGGAGCATACGAACTAAATGCACGGTCTCCAAAGGATTTGAGGCTTGTACGAGGTATTGGTTAAATGTTAGATTCCGAAAAGCAGGTGGTGACAAGATTGATAAGATCAGTCCATCACTAGGGTGGCCGCATCCTTTCCAAACTCCTGTCCCTTAATACCGTGCAGCATCTCAATGTCTGCATTCGAACTATTCCCACTGTCATGCTTCTAGGAAGCTAAGATCTACTGCTGCCATGCATAAGTAACATTATAATGTATGTCATTAGTTTCAGGTCATGTCCCAGCACCATTCAAACAGACTATAGTCAGGCCACTATTTGAGAAAGCATCACTATACCGAGAGAACTAAAGCAACTTTCCCGTCTCCCTCCTAACGTTCCTATCAAAGATACCAGAAAATGAGTTGTGGCAGACCAGCTGGACTCTTATATTTAAGCTTCAAACCTAAATAGTAAGTTCCAGTCGGGTTTCAGAACTAATCACTCTACCGAATCAGTATTGCTTCGGGTATATAACGACTTTCTTGGGAAGTCAGCCTTATGTAGAGTCTCTCTGCTAGTTTTGCTCAATCTTTCGGCAGCTTTTGATACTGTCGATTACCTAATCCTTCTTGAGCGCCTCTTATCTCGCCTGGGCATCACTGGCACTGATCTGCAATGGTTCAGGTCCAATCTCAGTGGGAGACTTTAGAGTATTGATGTGGATGGGCAAAAATCATCCGAGGAACCTCTGCAATATCAGGTACCTCAGGGATCCGTGCTTGGTCCCGTTCTTTTCACGGTTTATTCTCTCCCTCTTGCGGATGTGATTGCCAGGCACAATCTAGGCTTTCACTTCTATGCGGATGACACTCAGTTGTATCTTTGCTTTGATCCCTCACAGCCCTCCAGCACGTCGAATTCTCTCAACTCCCTTGCTGCATGTATTGATGACATACGCAAATGGATGGCAGCAAATCTTCTTAAATTGGATGGTAATATTGCACTTGATAATATTGCACTTGATAATGATAGAACTAACTTGCTGGTTACGAGCAAACCAAGTTTGATTCAGAAATTGGAAAGGCCAACGCTCAAAATTGGTTCTGCCAGCATATCTCCTGTTAAATCTGCACGAAATCTAGGTGTCTTGTTCCAAAGTGGCCTTTTTTTACCAAAGTGACACTTCTTTCAAAGTGACCTGACGACCACATCGGCTCCACAATCAAGTCTGCCTACTTTCAGCTACATAAAGTTGCTACAAATCGGACTTGTTTAGATAAGGGTAACACAATAATGTTGGTACATAATAATAGCAATAATAATAGTAATACACTCGATAGAGCGCCCTCAGAGAACTCAATCTCTTTCTAGGTGCTTTTCATTTACTGCAAAGGGAAACGTAATTGAAAGGGGGGTAATACCATGCTTGATAGACAGCATGAATAACATGGTTAGGGGTGACATGCACAGGGTCAGCATGCAAGTGTGGTTAGTGGCAGCATGCACAGTGTCAGCACGCATAAGCACTTGAAGGACGAATCACAGGGACCCACTATATGCTGTCCTAAATAGGTGTGTTTTTTAGCTCTTTTTAAACGTGATCAAGTCAGGGGATTTTCTGATGCAAGTCGGGAGGGAGTTTCAGGTTTTGGGAGCATCCAAACTAAATGCACGGTCTCAAAAGAATTTGAGGTTTGTACGAGGTAGTGGTAAACTGTTGGATTCCGAAAAGCGGGTGGTACGATGCTTGGCCTGATGGGGGAGTAGATCTGAGAGATAGGCTGGAGCCAAAGAATGAAGTGACCTCAAAGTGAGTGAAAAACCTCGAAGTCGATACTTTGCTTGACTGGTAGCCAGTGCAGGTCGGCGAGAAGTGGTGTGATGTGGCAACTGCGACGCTCACGACAGACACGCCTAGCTGCCGAGTTTTGCACCAGCTGTAATCGCCTGATCGCACATGCTGGTAGGCCAGTAAGCAGTGAGTTGCAGAAGTCGAGACGGGATGTCACAACTGCAGAGGTACCTCGGATGATCTTTGTCATGCATTTATGACATCCAGCCTCGACTTTCTAGACTCACTGCTTGCTGGCATACCGGCCCGTGCAATCAGGCATGTACAGTGCATGCAAAAATCTGCTGCTGCTAGGCACGCAGTGTGTTGTGAGCATCGAATTTAATGCGTTTTTGCCGCTATACATAAAATGGGGCTGTTAAATCAGCTTACCTGACCCTGGACCTAACCAGGGTGCATGCATGTCTATGCGCGACTAGGCTTCTGTGTACACACTCGTACACGAGACGCTATTAAAATGCTGTTGCATGAGACTCCGACATCCGGTATGAGATCAAGAAAGAGGCCGAATTGCTGCTGCAATTTCACGTTCCCGCGAGGCAGCATCCCGCCGGACGCCAGCTCGCCTGGTCAGCCCAGCGGCGGCCGGACCGGGGACGACCGACGCTGGGAGGGTGGGGAGATCAGGTAGTCGAACATTAGCTGTGGGTGCGGCGCCTCCTCGGAAAAGGCTTCTCAAAATTGAGCCATACATCTTTATAAAAAAAAAAAAATAGGTGCCAAGCAATGCTGGCTAGGCTGTCGCCTGGCCTAGGTCGGAACTCCCGGGCGACGTCCTTGGCAACGGCGCACCGCGGCCATCTGGCCGATCCCGGGGCCTCGCCCGAAAGGCGGCGAAAGGCACCTGCGACTCCTCAAGGGCTTCTTCTCGCGGCTCGCACCTGTCGACTAGCGGCTGCCGCTTGAGCCCGCATCCAGTAAATCGCCGAGCGGACGACGCTCGGCGGCGACGACGGCCTCGGGCGGCCGCGAATGCGCCAGCTCTTGGATACCCTTTATTTACAGGTCACGTGCCCGACTCCCGCGGGCGTACCTGGACCCGCTTGATCTCTTCGCGAGCAGCAGCCGAGCGCAATCAGCGGGCTGCAGACAGCCGACGGTGTGCTCGCTCCGCACCGCCCGCTCGAACGCCGCCGCCTGCTCGGAATACCATACGCGTGCGCTCTGCCCCGGGAACCCTTCCTGCGTGATTTGATCGAACGCGGTGGCGATTCGGCGGCGACGCCGCGAGGACTAGTCGAGGTGAGCACCGCCGCCGAACTCAAGCCACCCCCCCCCCCTCTCTCGCCTTCCCAGACGTTCGGGCGAGTCCCCGAGCGGCGGACGGGCTCGGCGCCGCGCGAGCGGCGACCGCGGTTGTGGCGCAGCGGCTGGTCGGGGCACACTTGGCAGCGGCGGCGGCGGCGGCGGTGACGGCGGCGCCCGTGGCGGCGGCGGCGACGGTAGCGGCGGCGGCAGTAGCGGCGGCGTACCGAACCCGCGGTCGTAGCGCCGCGTCGCGCCCCTGCCGCACGAGATCGCTGCCGCCAGCCCGTCCGTCAGCGAGCTACGGCCGCATAAAGCAGCCAGGCCGAGACCGGCATGGGCGACCGGCGTAGACTCGAGTGAATCCTTCACTCGCCGCCGCTCCCCGCCCGCCGCCGCCGCCGCTCCCCACCCGCCGCCGCCGCCGCTAGCCGCTGCTGCTCGGAAAATAGCCACTGGGCGCGTGAGCCGGCGTCGCGCGAATTTCGCCCAAGCGTCGGCCGGTGCAATGGGCTCTCGACATTTTATTTTGCAATACAAGAAAACTGATTCGTTCGTATAGCACCATTAGAGAGCTTAGTCTCAATTGAAATGTTTCGCATATGCCGCGGGGCTCGAGCCCGGGCCCTCGGTCATCAAAAGCGTTTATCTTGACCTTGGTTCTCGTTTATATTGACCCCGTCAAACGCTCGACGGCGACGCTTCCCCGGGCCAGACTGCATTTAGATCAAACGCTGCTGACGGGCGGGCGGGCGGGCGCACGCTCGTTAGATAGACAGCGGTGGGTGGCTGGCCGGCCGGAGGCGCCGCGGGGTTTCCTGGGGGTGGGGCAACTTCTACTTTCGTACGGGAAAAAGGTAAAACACCCGTGTATCCATGGCAAATACCCGTTTTCCGCCTCAAAAATCCGTAGGTAAAAAACCGCCGGCATGCAATCAATTGATTGCCTGCCGCCGAGAAAGGCGCCGCTAGCCTTGTGAAGGCGCGCCGCGGATTTCCCATCGGGCACCGTGCCATTGCAGCGGTCACGGGCTGATCCCGGTGCTAATCCATCACGACGACTGCCCCGACCGCTGTCGCCGGCGCTTACCGTCGCGAGGCGCCTGGCGATCGCGGACGAGACCGTCTCCGCCGATCGCTAGGAGCACGACTGATTTGACGTCAGCTACGCTCCAGCCGATCGATAGAGGCGCCGTTTTTAGACGGACTCCTTCTGCCGCCTCACGCGAACCGATGGCGATCCGCGTTATGAAAGCTCGGCGCCAGCCTGCGAGAAAGCTCCGCGCTCCGCTAGCTAGAGCACCCAACGACGAGCGCGTGCCGCCGCCGCCGCAGGCGGCGCCGTGCGCGCTCGGCGCGGAAGCCGCGGGAGACCGCTACGAATAGGAAAATCCGCTCTCTCTCTCTCTCTCTCTCTCTCTCTCTCTCTCTCTCTCTCTCTCTCTCTCTCTCTCTCTCTCTCTCTCTCTCTCTCTCTCTCTCTCTCTCTCTCTCTCTCTCTCTCTCTCTCTCTCTCTCTCTCTCTCTCTCCCTCTCTCTCTGTCTCTCTCTCTCTCTCTCTCTCTCTCTCTCTCTCTCTCTCTCTCTCTCTCTCTCTCTCTCTCCTCTCTCTCTCTCTCTCCTCTCTCTCTCTCCCTCTCTCTCTCTCTCTCTCTCTCTCTCCTTCTCTCTCTCTCCTCTCTCTCTCTCTCTCTCTCTCTCTCTCTCTCTCTCTCTCTCTCTCTCTCTCTCTCTCTCTCTCTCTCTCTCTCTCTGACCGCGGCATGCCGCCTCCCGGACGGTGATGGGATGGGCTCGCGAGGGTGACCGCGGCCACAACCGTTGTAGGTGGCCGACCTAGAGTCGCAGGTGTAGCACCCTAAAAGGACTTGACCTCTGCCCGTGGCGCTTTGCACACGCCAAAGGGTTCGAGCCCACGAGCTCATCGCTAACCTTCCGTACGCAGCAACTGTTCGGTCGCTTGCTGAACCGCGCCGCGTTCGCGCGACGCATGCACGCAGGTCGCGCCTCAACGCGTTCGCTTTGATTCGGCGCGTTTGCCACAAGCAAGGCTCGATTCGCCGCTAGAGTATCGATCGAACCTTCCCCCCCCCGCCCCGCTAGATGTGTGCTCGCCACCTATTAGGAAGCGTCCGGCTACGGCGGCCGCTTGAGCCTCGTCACCCAGCATCCGTGGCGCTAGCTCTCGCGGCGGCGGCTGAGTGTCAGCGCGCCGCGTGCCGCGTATGTCGTGACCGCGATGAAGCGAGGGACCGCGGTGAAGCTGGATCCGCGCACGGCCAGCTCGGCTGTCGCGCCATAATCGTGAAAGCCGATTTGAGATCGTGCGGCTAAGTCGGGTCGTCCTAGGTCGGCTCGTCTCTCGCAGAAACTCGTCCAAAGGCCCGCCGGCTCTCGCTCACTCCCTCTTTGTCTATGTCTCTCCCTCTCTTGGCTTTCTCTCTCTGTCTTTATCGCTTTCTCTCCCTCTCTCTCTCTCTCTCTCTCCCTCTTCCCTCTCTGTCTCTCACTCTCTCTTTCTCTCCCTTTCTCCGCCTCTTTCTCTTTTTTTCTCCGTTTCCACCTCTCTCACGCTCGCTCTATGTCCCTGTCTTTCTTTATGCCACTCTCCCACACTCTTCCTCCCACTTCTCTCTATCTCTCAGCTACTCTCGGCTCTTCGCGTCGCTTTCTCTCGCTAGCTCCCTCCTCTCGCTCTCTCCGCTTTCTCTCCTCGCTTTCTCTCATCAATCTCCAACATCCCCTCCTCTCCTCTCTCTCTCTCTCTCTCTCTCTCTCTCTCTCTCTCTCTCTCTCTCTCTCTCTCTCTCTCTCTCTCTCTCTCTCTCTCTCGCTTTCTCTCTCTCTCTCTCTCTCTCTCTCTCTCTCTCTCTCTCTCTCTCTCTCTCTCTCTCTCTCTCTCTCTTTCGCCGACCACCTGCCCCCACCCATCTTCCGTCTCTGAGGAGTAGGACATTTGCAGCTCGGTGACTCGACCCGTTATCTCCGTTGCACCTTCGTTGCAGGCTGTTGCCGCACGGACTCAGCATGGCGAATCACACGAAGAACTATCCGCTCGCCAACGTGGCGTCGAGCGAGATCGCCGGCGGCACGTCCGCAAGCAGCAGCAGCGACGGATACACGATAACGGTGACGCAGCTGATGGAGCTCATGGAGTGCCGCGGGCAAGACGCCGCCGTCGCCGTGGACCGCTACGGTGGAGTCGACGGCATCACAAAGGCTCTGCTGACGTCGGAAGCGCAAGGCGAGTCGCAAGGCGCGGCACGGTGAATCGCCTACGCGTTTGGCGCAGATCGGCTTCCGATGGCGATTTCTAGCGGTCCTCGCGAGCTTCTTCCACTAAGCCCGCCCACTCCAGCCGCCCCTCTCACGCCATCGACAGATCCGGTTTACCCGTGCACGATGGGGTCGTCTTGAAAGTCCTGCGCAGCCGCAGAACGTCCTCTCCCCTCCCTCCCTACTTGCCTCACTCCGAGCGCCATCGTTTTTCCCTACGCGTCGCCAAATGAGGCGGCGACGGCCGTCAACGCGGCTGCTCGCGACCGCGGGCCTCAGCCAGCCGAGCTGCTCGGGTCGACGTCTGCTGTGATAGCTGGGGGGGAGGAGCTGGGTGGTTATAAAGGCCAATTTTAGTTTGCTTAAGCCAGGCTTTCCGTTTTTTAACTGCGTCCGACGAGAATGTTGAGGAGGTGCAAGGCTGCAGCCGCCGCCGCCCGCGAGGCGGCGGCGGCGGCGCGTCGCTAGCTCTGCTTGTCGCTCGATCGACGCGCGCGTCGCTCGATCGACGATCTCGATCGCGTCGCTCGATCGACACGCGCGTCCCGGATCGGTACGGCACGATAACTGCACTTTCTTCAGTAATCGCCAAAGGCCAAGCAATTCACCCGCTCTCCGTCCCTCTCACTCTGCTCCGCTCGTGCAGAGACAGTGGATGGGATTTCGCTAGGCAACGGCTCGCGCGAGTGAAGAAACGGGTGCTGGGTAAGGAAGAGATTAGCGGAGCGTCGCTAAACGTTTCGTCTCTCTCTCCTCCCTCTCTCTCTCTCTCTCTCTCTGTCTCTCTGTCTCTCTGTCTCTCTCTGTCTCTCTGATCGCCTCTCTCTCTCTTGTCTCTCTCTCTCTCTCCTGTCTGCGTACTTACTTATCATCATAAATCCTGTTCGTCTATCCATCGTCTCTAGGGTTGTGGCTCTCTGTACTCGCTGTCTCCTGTGTATCTGGGTTAACAAATGTCTCTGGTGCTGGTCCTCTAGTTCGTCTACTCTCTCTGTCTATCTCTCTCTCTGTGTTCTCCTCTTTTCTCCTCTTCCCTTTCCCCTTCCCTCTCTCCTCCTCTCTTCGCCCTCTTCTCCTCTTGTCTGGCTCTCTCCGTCTCGGGGGTGTGATACTCTCACTCTCTGGCCTCTTTCTCGGTCGTTCCCACTCTTCTCTCTGGTTCTTCTCTCTCTCTCTCCTCCTCTCCTTCCTCTCTTCTCTCCTCTCCTCGTCACCCTCTCTCTCTCCCATCTCTCTCCTATGCTCCTCTCATTCTTCTCTCATATCATCTCTCTCTTGTCAGCTCTGTCATCTATCTGTCTCTCTGTGCCCTAGCAGGGTCTTATGTCTATCTCGTATCTAGTCTCTCGTATGTGTCGTCCTATCTCTCTCTCTCTACTCTCTCTCTTATTCTTCTCACTACTCTCTCTCTATATCTATCTATCTATTCGCTATCTCTACTATCTCTCTCCTCTCTGCTATCTACTCTCTCTATGTCTCTGTTCTCTCTCTGCCCCCATATCTCTCTCTGTCTCTATGATCTCTCTATCTATCAATCTATATCTCTCTCTCTCTCTCTCTCTATCTTCTCTCTCTATCTTCTCTCTCTACTCTCTCTTTATCTCTCTCTCTCTCTCTCTCTCTCTCTCTCTCTCTCTCTCTCTCTCTGTAGGCGCTTGATCGCTCACGCGCGGGCTCCGCCCGCGCGACCGTCCAGCGCTTCGGCCGCCGCCGCCGCCGCCGCCGCCGCCGCCGCCGCCGCCGCCGCCGCCGCCGCCGCCGCCGCCGCCGCCGCCGCCGCCGCCGCCGCCGCCGCCGCCGCCGCCGCCGCCGCCGCCGCTGCAACTGCTTCATGCGGCCGCGGACCGCAGAGGCATTAGTGCGTTGGCAGTCGCTGCAGGATGGCGCGGCGCCTCGCCGTTGCCCCGGGCAGGCTCCCGGGTGGCGCGTCTCCTTCGCTCCGTCGAAACGCGAGCGCGGTCGGGTGCGCTCTCGACGTGGCACGGCTCCGCGAGCTTTCTGCAAAGCGAAGGCGGCAGCCCGCTCGACCGCGAGCAGCCGTTTATAGTCGAAAGGTAATGGCACCCATTCGCCGCTGAAAGCTGACGCTCGCCAGCGGCCGACGTCCGATGGTGCCGCGAACGCCCCCAGTGCCGCGCGCCGACTCGGTGGCAGCTGCGTCGGCGGCGACCGTCGGGGAGCTGACGAATCCAGCCGCAGTTCCGTCAGTTCGCCCGCTCGTCGCCGCGCTCTGCGCAGGGCTCGTCGTGCTGGGATGAGAGCCTTTGTCACCGCTCGCTCGCTGCCTTGGCCCTCCTGTAAGCGAGCGGCGACAAAGTGCCCCCCCCCCCACCGCTGGCCCGTTCGCCTGGCGCGCGGCGCGGCGCAGCGGTACTACAGAGGGAGATAGCGACAGACGCGGCGATAAATAGAGACGGACAGGGCTAGTAGATAGAAAAACAAAGATGGAGAAGGAATGGAGCGAGGGGGAGGCAGAAGGGCGTGAGGAAGAACAGAGTTAGAAGAGGAGAGAGCGCGAGGACACGGAGAGAGTGAGAGAGAGAGAGAGAGAGAGAGAGAGAGAGAGAGAGAGAGAGAGAGAGAGAGAGAGAGAGAGAGAGAGTCTGCACGGACTCGATGATCTAATGTTAGAATGGAATGCATCTCCCTCTCTAACTCCACAAAGCCGCAAAGACTATGTGCGCGTTCACGCTGGAGAGTTTTGTATAGCGCACTCACAGCCTAAGCGGTTTATGGTAAGCATTAAAGCACGAGTTCAAGTCCAGAGCTCTGGACTCGGCTTGTCCGTTCTCGCTGGCGAGCGATAGCCCTTGAAGTGCTGCAGTTCTCCTGTATATACAGTTCCTGACCACAATTCAATTTTGTTTACAAAATCTCTTGACAAAAGAAAGAAAGTACGCTGGGTGAACGCTTCCTAGGACCTGTGAATCCTATCCAAGCATTTTACGTATTGATCGGACGATGGATGGCCATTTTGAAAGACTTTCGAACAGTCCCATTTTCCAAAGAAGCATTATAAACTTGATTCGTGGCTTGACTGAAATTATTCTTCGCTAGTGATCACAAGAGATGGGATTGTAGGGAGTCCTCGGGAGACGAATTTTTTTCCTACCGGAATTAACAAAGGTAGCCACATCGTATGCATAACCCTCGGAATGTTTCTTAAAGAGAGGTCGCACGTTACGACTCAGCACTTGCTTTAGTCGTAGGTAACTTTGCGGAGGCACGAATACGTGCAATTGCCTTTTTTTCCCTGGGCAATAGAGCATTCTGGATCGAGCGGACGGCGCCGGCTTTGCGCTCCAACGGTCGGTCGGTCGGTAGCCGCAAAAGGGGTAAGCAAGGCATTCAGCTAGCCTTTTTGTCGATACGTTTCTCAGTTCTTTTGTCTGCGTCAAAGCCTTCGAGAATGATACACGGATCACAATGGCCGGTAGCCATAGCAGCTCATACTTTTAGCGATTGCCAGGCATTTGCATTCACGTATTCGATACACTCCAATCAGCGCTAACGTGCGATCGAAGCGACGGCGCCGCGCCCTTCTCGGCCGCTGCGGCCGCAGCCGCCGCGGCCGTGGGAAGGGGGCAGCGGCAGCGGCCGGCGGCGATCTGTCTTCAGTTGGGAGCGTTCGCGGGCAGCCGGCCTTGACCGAGGAGGCGCGAACCGGCAGCCCGACCTCAGCGATCCCGACCCGAGCCGTGGCGGCCGGCTCTCCTCGTCGCCTTCGGCACCTTCTGCCCTACGGGCACGAACGCTAGGAGCCGGCGACGACGCTAGCGCCTGTGCACTGCGCCTCAGCACAATCGAGCTCTCACGCGCTCGCTCAATACTCGGCCTCGGCTCCCGTAATGAGCCTGCGGCGGCAGCGGCGGTGAATATCGATCTCACTTGCAGGCGTCGAGTCGCGCGAGCGCGTCGTGCGCGATCCTGCGCGGCCCCGCGCGGTGGCGTCGCCGCGCCGGCGTCAACGAAAACGTCTGCGGGCGGTCTCGGCCGCGCGCTGACGCGCCGCTGGCCTTTGGCCGTCCGGGCAGTCAGCGCAGCAGCCCAGCGATGCGTGGTCGCCGAATCGCTAGGCGGTAGCCGCGCTCTGACCGACCCCGCTCGTCGACCTCTCGACGATGCTCGGTCGGATCGTCGGACCGCATCGACTGACCCGCGAGTCTCCTTGACCTCACGTGACCCGCGAGTCCACCGCCGCGCTTTTCGGCGCTCCTCGCGTCGCTAGCGTCGCACGCTCGCTCGCTCGCCGGCCTCGTCGCTGAGTCGTGCCGCTCCGATGCGCCCGCTCGGTCTGTGACTGCTGCCGTACGGAAACGAGAGGACAAAGTGCCGCCGGCGGTGCGAGCGAGCGAGCGAGTGAGCGGGGCTGCGAGATGGGTGCAAGCTACGCAATCGGTGCAAGGGCGAGCCTACTCGTGCGCGTGAGCATTACCGATCGGGGCGTTGCAAACTACGCAATTCGGTGCAGTGAGGGCGAGCCTAGAGACGTGCGAGCGTGGAGCATTTACCGATCGGGGCGAGAGAACCGAGAGGAGAGAGAGAGAGAGAGAGAGAGAGAGAGAGAGACAGTGTGTGAATGTGCGAACGCGCCCACTCAAACAAGCTTGTGCTCGCTGGAGTTTACTTGCGCGAGCACGAGTGCGTGCTCCGTGCGAGTGTGCGCGTGCCTAAGTGCGTGCGGGTGTGTCTGTGCGAGCGTGTGTCTGTGCGCTTATGTGTCAATGTGAGTGTGCGTACGTGCGTATGTGTGTGCGTGCGCGTGCGTGTGTGCCAGCGTGCGTGCGTGTATGTGTGTCTTTGTGTGCGTGTACGTATATGCGCGTATGTATGCGTGCGAGTTTATGCGATGAGAAGGAGAAGGGGAACGGAGAGAGACTGGGTAAGGAAGATAGATATATATAGATACATAGAGAGAGAGAGAGAGAGAGAGAGAGAGAGAGAGAGAGAGAGAGAGAGAGAGAGACAGAGACAGAGACAGAGACAGAGACAGAGACAGAGAGACAGAGAGACAGAGAGACAGAGACAGAGACAGGGAGAGACAGCGAGAGAGAGAGAGAGAGAGAGACAGAGAGAGAGAGAGAGAGAGAGAGAGAGAGAGAGAGAGAGAGAGAGAGAGAGAGAGAGAGAGAGAGAGAAGGATGAGAACGGGAAGGAGGTTGAAGTAGAGAAAAAAAAGTGGACTGAGCTGATAGAAACAAGTGCGTGAAAATCTGGACGCTACCTCAAGCAGATCGGGAGCAGGCGTTAATTATCAAGCTAGCATGCGCGGCTGTCCCACTTGAGCAGCGGAAATGAAATGTATACCGATCGAGCGCAATACCCTGCAGGGTCGGCCCCCTGAAGAAGTGTCGGGCAAAAATCGGAGCATAAACGGAGCAGGGTTTCTGACGCCGACTTCACCGTCGCCTCCGCCTCCGACGCCGCGTTTTTACGACGACGGACCCGATTGTCGCCCCAGCTCGGCGTTCGAGCGTCCGCCGCCGCCGCCGCCGCCGCCGCCGCCGCCGCCCTTAGATCGTACGCCCAGCGCCTATTCTTCCGGTAAGCTTTCCTTAAAAGTCGAAGGTCGCCATGTCTCCTAGGAGATCGCTCAGCTGCTGCTGCTGCTGGGCCCGTGGAAGCGCTGCCGCGAGCTGCGGCACGCCAGACTTCGCGAGGCGCGCCGAGAGAAGGAGGAGGGGGAGGATGAGAGGAGGCTAGCGGGCGCTAGACACGCGACGGGCTACTCGCGCTCGCCCGCCAAAAGTCGTCAGATCGCCGCATTCGCATCGCCGCCTCGCTCGGCGACTAGACTGCGAGCGCGCCGCGACGTCGCCGACTAAATGGCCGCCAGCCGCAGGAGAGCGAGCAGTCGGCGGCGCCGCCGCGCTCGCGCGTGCGCGAATCTGCAGGGCGGCCGCGCCGCCTCGCGGCTCACGCGGCCAAGCGCTCGTTGGCGCCGCACGCCGCCGCCGCCGCCGCCGCCGCGCGGTCGGCCTCGTTCCGGCTCGCCCCGACACGCCCTCCTCGCTGGCGGTCGACGGACGCGAAGTATCGAATAGTTCTGCGGCCTCGCGGCGGCGGCGGCGGCGGCGGCGACTGACGAGCTCGCCGTCAGCTACTCGTTGAACGCTCGTCACACCCGCTCAAGGTCGGTCGCTATTTCCGGCCGATTCATGCGGCCGCGCCAATCGATGCGGGTGCGGCAAACGCCGTTGGGGGGGGGCGGGCTCTCAGGCGCAGTAGCCTCGGCGTGCGAGAAACCCGCCCGCTGCGTTCCGCGCAGAGTGACAGCCGGAACGCACCAGCAGCAGCTGCAGCAAGACGCGTCGCCGACGGATTCGCGAGACCGGAATGGCGAGCGGGCGATTCGCTGCGATGCGCCGCCCCAAGCGGCCTTCGCTGAGCTTAAGGCGCTCGCTCGCGTAGCCCCGAGTCACGTGATTAGATGGCGTCACGATCCGCAGCAGGCGCGGCGCTGAGTGCTTTCAGAGCGACGCGTCGCCTCACCACAGGAAAGCAGCTTCGCTCAAAATACCTGCGAAGATACAATAGCTTTGCACGAAACTCTCAGAGAGCGTAATCTCTATTGAGGGGCCGCTTTGCACTTGCTTCAGGGCTCGAGCCCGCGACCCTGGTCGTTAAAGAGGCGCGAGCACCTTTTCCCTGCGCCGCACCAGGGCGGCAGACATGCAGCGAGCAAGACGCACGAGACGGCGAGACGCCGCGCGAGAATGCGAAAGGAGGCGTGACGCCGTGGTTAGCGCCGAAATGCTCGGCCAGCAGCCGTCGTAGAGGGCTCTTTATCGTCCCGCCGGGATTACCAAATTTGCAAGCAAAACGTCTTCGAAACGGAACGCGCATTCGATAACCGGCAAGGCCACGCGCGGGCGCGCGAAGATGCGAAAGCTAGCGTTTGAAAATGGTCGCGCAGGCGCGTTTCGCTTCGCCATTTCGCCGCCGTCGCTGCGACGAAATTCGCCGGCGACGCTCGAATTCTCGCGCTCGCTCGCAGGTCTATCAGGCGACTCGGCGGATCTGCAGAGGCGACGAGAGGTTTACGGAGCGAACGAGATCAAACCCAAGCCGCCAAAGAGCTACTTCGCGCTCGTATGGGAGGCCCTGCAGGACGTCACGCTGATCGTTCTGCTCGTGGCCGCCGTGCTGTCCATCGGCCTGGCATTCGTGCCATCCCACAGCGCGTGCAGTGAGTCGCTCCGCCGCCGCCGCCGCCGCCGCCGCCGCCGCCGCCGCGAACACAACGCCGCCGCCGCCGTGCGTCTCGGGGTCGGAGCGAGGGCGCGGCGCTGGCGCGCGAGCCGCAAGAGCCAACTCGTGCGGCCGTGCGAAGCCGCTGGCGCCAGGCGCCGCGCTTTCAGAAGCGGGCGCGCCGCGCCCGCTTGCCGAGGTGTCTGACTGGCGGAGGGGTGAGGAGGCGGACGCTAGCTTTCGTCGTTCGCGCTAGACAGAAAATAAAAACCTCGGCGGCGGCGGCGAGAGCGGAGTCTTTCGCGAGAGTCTCGTCGGCGGTGGTGGGCTGCCGCAGCAGCAGCAGCAGCTCCGGATACTCGACCGGCGACTCGATCTCGTCGGGATGTCCGAAAGTCGACTTCCCGACCGTCGACTTCCCGACGCCTTTCGCCCCCACCGTGGCCGCCGGGCAGTTCGCGAGACGAGCCGCCTTTCGTCGTCGTCGCCGCCGCCGCCGCCGCCAACTTTCACTTGTCGCGCTGGCGTCGATTTTCAGCCTCCACAGCGAGTTCGGAAGCGCAAGCAGGCTGGATCGAGGGTGTCGCCATTCTCGTGGCTGTGCTCGTCGTCGTCAACGTCACCGCGATCAACGATTGGCGAAAAGAACGCCAATTCCGCGGTCTGCAGAATCGCATCGAGAGCGAGCACAACTACGCCGTCGTGCGGAGTGGCGAGGTACGGCAGATAAACGTTAAGGAGATCGTGGTCGGCGACATCTGCCTTCTTAAGTATGGTAAGCGCTCGCAGCGGCGAGTCACGTGAGCGGCCGCTTTGCGGCGGCTCCGTCGGTCCGAAACCTGACACTTTGTCTGATTGATGTTCAGCTATCTGCAGTTACCACAATTTCTTTACGGGGGTTTGCGTAACGAGTTTGCGAATCGACGTCGAGAGTAGAGGGCCTCCCTCTATCGAGGGTACTGGATAAGGTTGCAAAGCCCTCTTAGCCCGGTCCGAAAGCGAGGCCGGGCTTTCCCGACGCAAGCTACGCTAGTCTCTCAGCTCCTTTTACTGACTAGGCAGGGCCTCACCGAGCCCGCTCGTGTTAGCCCGGTGACCCGTTCTCGGGTGGCTACTCGACTTCCGGGAAGGGCTTACCGGGCTGACGGAGTACCTCCGCAGCACCTTCAGCGTCCAGGGATTGTTTTCAAAGCGGTACAATAGTCTTAAGAGGCCCTATCATATCTTTAGAGTTGCTGAAGAGGTTGTTCATTTAGTTCTACAGAGCAACAGTAACGTTCGCCTGGGTGAGCAGCTTCAAGATGTTCTAATGGGGTACACTTTTTGTTTTTAGACTAGTGAGCTTCAAAAGAAGTTTCCGGACCGTGACATAGGCGTGGGGCTTCAAGGTGTTCCTAAGTGGAGAATAAAAAATTTACAGAGAGGCTTAAATGCCGTGCCAGAGCACATCGCTCCAGGCAACATAACCACTAGGCCACTGCAGCTGGTGATGAATATGGCAGTAAGGCTAGTTTAAAAATCCCAAAGGTTTGACCGTGTATAATCTTTGCTGAAAAACCGTGGATGGCTGCCGGTTGATCAACGGATGAAGAGTAAAGTTCTTACGCTGGCCCACAAGGCCCGCCACGGCTTGGCTTCTTCATCCCTACTAGTTAAATAAATAAGTTCATCCGTCCTTCCATCACGAGGCACTTCCGTCACGCGTCAAGATGGCAGCCAGTACTTCCACGAATGATGTGCAATAGACGTATAATTATACTATGACTCAGAAAATCCAATCCGCAGGCAGTGAGGTCTAGTACGTAGCTGAACTGCTTCACCAGTTTCAGCCTCCTCGTGCCCTCAGGTCCTGTATGGACTATGCATTAGCTGTTCCAGTCCTCCGTTTAATGATCATTCGTGACAGAAGCTTTTGCTCTGCAGGTCCTAGATTGTTGAAATCACTTCCGCAATTCTTACGCAACGACATCTATTAAAAAAAAAAGACATATACTCTCCTGCTGCAGACTATGGCGCATCCATTCTAGCCGTCCTGAGCTGCTACTTCAGTCCTACTCACTACCCCAACTGCTCTCCTGACTCTGATACGCTTCTTACTTTCTCTTTTTTGCATGAGACGAAGTCTGTTGGCCACCGAATGCACACCGAAAGCCGCTTCGGCTCTGAGTTTTCTGTACAAAACTCTCCTACGTCACAGCGACACAGTCTTTGTGGCTTTGTTAAGTTACAGACAGAGATGCCTTGAATGACATTGCATAAATCCGATTTCATGGCTCCCTAAAGCCTACGCCCTCAGCCGCCCGTGCTTATCCATCTACATTGGTCTTTCCTCCACACTCCCTCCTCGCTTGGGGGTGGGTGGAGAGACGCTATTCTGCTACAGCTCAAGCTCTCCGGGAGCCATTTTGCCAACTCTTCGGCTTAACTCGTGATTAGTTCTCGTGCACACGTGGAGTCGTCGATGGGAGATACGAACGCACAATGCCGCGGATTCAGCCTCGACTGGCTTAGATATGCTCGCTCGCGAACTTCTGATCAAACGGCCGAGATGGTAAAACACTGCCGTCGTATCGTTGCCTTCGCGGAGATATTGTATGCCTATTGCGATCCTTCTCTTCTTGCCTTACAATTTGCGCCGGATCTTCTTTGCGGAATACGCATTTTTTCGGCCTTTAGAGGATCGCAACTTAAGTTTGGCGCTACTTTTTTTCAGGCGACCTTCTGCCGACGGATGGCATTGTCGTTCAGTGCAGTGATCTGAAGATTGACGAATCGTCGCTAACGGGAGAGTCGGATCACGTTAAGAAGAGCGTTTCGAGTGACCCTATGGTCCTGTCAGGTAGCTACGTACTGGCGGTGCTCCCTCCGTGCTGACGCCGTCTGCGCCAACGCCATCCTAGATTCTATTCGGAGGCCGAGGGCGTCGATCGGCCTTGGCCTTGCCTGACGAGCGGACTACTGCCGCTCCATAACGTTGCCTCAGCAGCAGTTGCACCCTTCGTTGCGACGCTGTGAATAGGGCTCATGCGAAATGCGTAGCAACAGAGAGCTGATGTCTACCCACACGTTGCTAGGCTAACGGCACAGTATGGTAGAGCAAGAGTAGCTGTCATGCTATCGCAGCGCGTCTTACGGTTAATGTTCAAGCACAACTGAGCCAGAAGATAGGATTAGAATAGGAACAATAATAATAATAATAATAATAATAATACATTTGTTATAGCGGTCTCAGAGAACCCATTCTCTTTCAAGGCACTTTACATTTGCTGCAAAGGAAGCGCGATCGAATGGTCAATAGTAGCATGCTCAATGACAACGAGCATATCATGGTTAGAGGTGACATGCACAGGGTCAGCATGCAAATATAGTTAGTGGCAGCATGCACAGTGTCAGCGCGCATAGGCACACAAAGGACAAATTACAAGGACCCGCCAAAGGCTGTGAGAAACAGGTGCGTTTGTAGCTTCTTTTTAAATTTCGTTAAGTTGAAGGGATGTCGTGACCTAAGTTAAGAGCGAGCTCTGGGCCTTGGGAGCGTTCGAATTAAAGGCACGGTCTCTTAAAGGATTTGGACCTGAACTGAGGCACGGCTAACCGAAACAAGTCAGGAAAAAAGCGGGCCGTACGATGCACAGCTGGGCGCGGGAGTAATAGATAGGTGATATATAGGGAGTAATAGATAGGTGATATATAGGGAGTAATAGATAGGTGATATATAGGGAGTAATAGATAGGTGATATATGATAATAGGTAAGCTTGAGCAAGGGAGAATGAAGGGAGACCTAAAAGTAAGTGGCAGAGCCTCGAAATAGATACGCTGCCCGACAGGGAGCCAGTGCAGGTCGGTAAGAAGTGATTATATAAATGTATATAAATGTATATATATATATATATGTATATATAATTCATATTTATATAGCACCCTAAGAGAACCTAATATCTATTCAGGCGCGTACATATGCCACGGGACTCGAGCCCACGACCTCGGTTGTCCAATACATTCACCTTGACGGTGGGCCTTGTGAGTCAGTGTCAGAAGGAAATCTTTGAAATTAGTTAGATCGTCATCAGACCTAGACTTCTTAAAGCGGCTTTCAAGCCTGAGCTTAACAAGGCGCATCTTTTGAAAAAAAAATTGGGAAATTAAATGGAATCTCCGCGACTCGGTAGACATCCTTAATGTATGGGAGAATGCTCTTCAAGGGCACTCCCAAGTTTCATGTTAACTGCATCAGTAGTGTATCGAGGTGTCGGCCGAGTCTGGGTGCAGGTAAACAAGACCTGTATCACAGTTTTCAGGAATTTCTTAGATCAATGCTTTTGTGCATCAGTGCTTCACGTTGCGTTTTTTGGACAAACTCGACCGTACCCCTCAGTACAAGAATTTTAGCTCATTTAACAGCTTAATTCGTAAAGCGGCAGAAGAGTCTCGACGGTTATCGCCGCTGCTTGCAATTGACAATAAACGATCGCCAACTGCAGGATACGAACCCACGAGCTGGGGTGATGAAGAGCGAACGCCTTACCTTCTCGGCTATCCTGACCCATTACACACAACGGAGCAGGGACAGTAAGCGAAATTGAGCAATTATCCGAGACAGTCAGCGGGGGCACACAATAAGACACCGCTCACACATCGTGACTAAGTGAAAGAGCGAGACGCTTTTGCATAGCGCACCGGACAGATAGTCATGTGTGCATTATTTGGCGCACAATTATTTTGCATTATTTGGCGCACGTTCTGCCGGACACGTGTTGCTCGCCGCTTGACGATGACCCAATCGGGCCGAGAACGAGAGGCAACAGGACAGCGGTTTTCCGCCCTTCCGAGCTAGAAAGTCGTTTTCGATGAGCACCACTTGTGCTTGCTCCCACACCGTGGTCACTCGCTCTATCCCTCCTCCCCCCAATCCCCTCACTCTGTCCCATCTCTGAGCAGTGCACACAGTCCGTGGAGATCAGCCACTTTGCATTCGTAAAATCATCCTAGCCTCTTTTCCAATCGTTTTTCTTTTCATAATGAGCGTATCTTGCGATGCGTGCGTACTTTTGTGATTTTTCTACTATTATTTCGTCATCTTTGTATGGGCGCTTTGTGGTGACAATAAGCTGCCAATTGCCGGTCTGCCCGCCCAATCCACGGCTTCTCACTTGCGATTCCGGAGACACTTCACTGGAAAATGAATTGCAATTCGCTACATGCTGTTGGCCAGCGATTAGGCGGGTCTTCGAAATCCATTGCCAGGAGTGTCCGCGTAAGGGGAATACTGTGAAATCGGACTGTTACACTCGGAGCACAAAGCCATGCAATCGAGTCAATCTGGCCCGATTCTTTCTTGCGGCTTCGCTGTTTTTTGCCAGTGCCAGCGCCAGACGGACGCCCCAATGCCTGCCACTTTGACGGGCCAGGATAGCTTGCCTTCCGTCTGGGCGCTTGAAGTTGTTGCTTAGCGCCGTCAGCACTTCGGTCATACATCTCGCGATGCGAGCACACACACACACACACACACACACACACACACACACACACACACTCATGGCAGCCTATCGACCGAGCTGGTATATTGTATGAGCACGGTTGATGTTCCGCACTGGCGCCGGTCGGCATTGTCAACCGGCCGGACTCGCCCAGCGGTGGCTATCGACGCGAGCAAGCGGCCGAGGCTGCTGACTCAAAGCGAGCTCATGCGGGCCCTTCTACACTCCAGTCGCAGCTCGGCCCGCGTGCACGCTTGGGCGCAGTGTGTCGCCGAACGGCGGTGTATAAAAACCTTCGATGCCGACGTCGACTGATAGTGTCCAATCGAGACGATTAGCTACCGATTCCTGCCTATTCGGAGCCGTTGCAGAAGCTGCCATAACTCGTCGTGGCCTCCGCTCAACGGCATCTACTGTTGCCATTTGCGGAGCGCCTGAGCGACTTAACGAGAACGCGATTGGGGGTGGGCTGGTGGCATTTAGCTCGTAGGAAACAAGCAGGTACTGTTCCTAGCTGTGGCCTGCTCAGTCTGGCTGAATTCCAACTCCAGAGACTTCCGGGAGACTTGGTTTCGCAGGCCTGGCGGCTGTCCACGTCTTCGCCCACGGGCAACGATATCTCTGTAGCGACATCCTGTCGTATGTCTCAGCCTACTGTGAACAGCGTACAAGCCATCTCAGCATTGTCATTCGACGGCTTGTTTTCATGCCGTTCCGGGCTTGCTAGCTGAAAAATGAATTGATGCGTGCAGGGGCTCTACTAAGCGGTTGTCGGCAACGACGGCACTGACGCGTTGCAGGCACGCACGTCATGGAAGGCAGTGGCAAAATGGTGGTGACGGCGGTGGGCGAGAACTCGCAGGCCGGCATCATTCTCAAGCTGCTCGGAGCCACGGCCAGCTCGGAGGACGGCGACGGCTGCTGCGGCGGCTGCTGCGGCGGCGGCGGCAAGAAGAAGAAGAAGGACGGCGAGGGCGCCAAGCCGGCCCAGCGCTCGTCCAGCGGCGCCTCGAGACCCGGTGAGCTGGCGTATCCGGTCCGCCGCCCGTCGCTCCACGCGCGCCCCCCCCCAAAAGCCGCCCGACGCCGCAGCGCGTCCGACGGCGTAAGCTCTTCCTTGCGTACGCGTGTCGATTCCTTAGAAAGGGGCTGGACTCTCCGAGGGCGCAATGCACGCTATAGCATTATTTTCATTTTTATTATCATCATTATCCTTATTATTGCGAGCACCAGACGGTCCGGCCTGCAGCGTGGTTTCTCCCAGGCAGCGTAGACGACCTCGCTTCGCAGCGACTGTGCTCGCGGGTCCGTCTGTTCGACAGCGAGTCTTTCTCAACGCCAATTTGCCCGCGTCGAGACTCCAGGAAGCGGCTGCGCTCTCACGCCCAAGGCGCTGCGAGCCCCTGGAGCCGTTTTGGTCCAGCGGTTAAGGTGCTCGCCCCGGCGACCAAGGTCTGGCTGAGGTCGCGGGCTCGAGCCCCGAGGCATATGTGAAGCGCCTGAATAGAGATTATTAAGTTCTCTTGGGGCGCTATACAAATGAATTGTATTTATTTAAAGTCGAGAACTGGGCGAGGCGGGCGAGCGAGCGAGCGAGCGGTGCTCGCCGCGCGAGCGCGCGTGAGAGCCAGGCTGCTGCACCGCCGCAGGCGCACGGCGGCGAGAGCGGGTGGACAGCGGAGTGGGGGCGGCTCGCGCCGCCGCGAGATGGCGCTATCGCTAGCTAGCTAAAAGGAAAAGCCGGCGGTGAGACGAGCGAGACAGCGTGCTGCTCTGAAAGCTGGAGTCATTGGGCAGCTGACGAGATTTTAAACTCGTCCCCGAAAGCTCCGCTCTCGCCTTTGTCGACTGCGGATAGCGCGGCGAGCGCCTTGGCACGTGGCCCGCGATTGCCCCCCACGCTCTCGCGCGACGGAACGCAAGGGACAGCTCGACAGGAAGCCGGAGAGGCGGCGAGAGCTAGTAGCAGGACGCTACCTAACTAGTACGACGCTAGTAGCAAGCTAACTTGTCGGCGGCTAGAGCGGACAGCTCGTCTGCTCACTCTCTGTTTAGTCTACGCCTAGTGTTTACCTGTCCAAAGGTAAGAAAATGATCGACGGCAACGGAAACCTTTTCGAGGGCACCTCTTCCTGCATCTGATTGAAGGGACCAGGTCGTCAATGCCGGCTCATTGGATTCTGCGCACAAGTCACCGATCTTGTCACTGACTCGAGTAAAAGAAAAAATGCAAATGCTGACGGTTCGTGACCGGCGTTTATTTACTCCAGACGCTTGCTCACCAGAGGGCGCTGGCGAACATTGGCTGCCCATTTCCGCATACCACAGATTAGATCCCGTAAGCGTATTTCCGCATCGACGGCTGCTTCGGGTGTGCCGTGTTATCGTTAGTCGTCATCTATTCGTGTCTTGTTATCGCACAGTGTACCTTAGGCGAGGCGCGGTAGCTCTGCCTCTGCTGAGCCTCACTGCGTGGCCCTGGCGCACGTGGTGGCCCTGCGCTGGCTTGTCTTACTTCCAAGGCGCGAGAGCAGGTACGCACATTCACAAACTCATGCATGCAAGCGCTAACATATGTTCACACACACACACACACACACACACACACACACACACACACACACACAAACACACACACATATATATATATAGACGTTTATATGGCTGTATTTACAGTATATACAAGGCTGTATTTACAATATACACAATGTAAACATTATAAAGCTTTGCAATGGCTATTTATTGTACTCGCGTGTGGAGGCACTTATACTACGGATAGCAAGAAAGAAAAAAGGCAAGTCAGTAAAGCTAGCTCCGATGAACTGCAGCGCAGGAGAATTACAGAAATGTAAAGCGTTTGCTGGAGCACTAATTTTGCACGGCAGGCATATCAAGGCCAGTTTCAGTTTACGAAATCTGTGATGCCCAGAAAGAGGCCAGTGAATGCGGAAGCGGCTCACCATCGCTGAAGTCTGAGCACCCGAGAGCTTGCATCCGACTTCGTATCCGATTTCGTGCTCTGCAGGGAGCTCCGCTGTCGCACCGACCGATAAGAAAATCCTTAATGGCAGAGTGAAAGAGGCCGAGACCACGGAGGAGGACCCGAACCTCGAAGAGGTCGAGGTGGACGAGGACAGTGTCACGAGCAGCATGATGAAGCACCAGTCGGTGCTCCAAGCCAAACTCACGCGCCTGGCCATCCAGATCGGCTACGCAGGTACGCTAGTGGCCAGACCTTGGCCAGACCAGGTCAAAGTCAAGGTTGAAAGCGCTGTAGCCGCTCCTCCCTCTGCAGGCGGGAGTGGTCTGCTGCTCCTACTCTGTCTACTGCTGCCGCTGCTGGCCTTTGGCATCTCGTCTAAAAAAAATAGGTCTGAGCTCTGTCGATATATATATATATATATTATATATAAAATATATATATATATATTATATTATATATATATATATTATATATGAAATATATATATATATATATATATATATATAGAGAGAGAGAGAGAGAGAGAGAGAGAGAGAGAAAGAGATGGACATTGACGATCCACTGATTTCCTTCCAGGCACTGCCATCGCGATTGGGACTTTCATCATGCTCGTTATACGATGGTCAGTAGAGGAGTTCTCGACAAAGCATACGACGTGGGACAACGGAAAGCACATAAAAGAGATCGTGGACTTTTTAATCATCGGCGTTACGGTCCTTGTCGTGGCCGTACCCGAGGGTCTTCCGCTGGCCGTCACGCTGTCCCTGGCTTACTCGGTCAGGGTAAGTCAATAAAGCTGATACTGCGACGCGATACTCGGATAGCCAGCCGTAGTACCGCCAAAATCGAGGGTTCAGATCAAAGCGTCTCGAAGGTAGCTAAAGCCGCTGCTCGAACGGTAGCAATCGAGGCAAGCATCCTGATTGTGTGATTCGATTCGTCTTATATAGTAGCTCGCGAGCTTCGTTCGTAGAACTCGCTTCTCCTGAATGCTTTGTTTTGAAAATGCACTTGGCCTCCGCCTTAGAAAATGACTTCCGACAACAACCTGGTTCGCCATCTGGACGCCTGCGAGACCATGGGCAACGCTACGGCCATATGCTCGGACAAAACCGGAACGCTAACGACGAACAGGATGACAGTGATGCAGAGCTACATCGGAGGTTCGTTTCGTTTGCGTGGCCTACTTGTCCGTGCATGATAGGCACGACCCGAGACATTCACGAAAACGCGGCGATTCAACAAGACGCTCCTCGATTTTAGGCTCACTCCAAAATTCAGACAGATATTGGCAGACGCTGCACGCATATATTTTCTCCCACTTAGTTGAGAGAGCTGGATAGAGACGACGAGGCGTGGCAGCTTTACGATAATCAAACGCTTCTCAAAATAGTAGCAAAGGTAACTGAACTGGATGTAAGAGTAAAGTCTGAACTGTATGTGTGCGCGAACGCATACATGCCAAGAACACACACACACACACACACACACACACACACACACACACACACACACGCACGCACACACACACACACATATATATATTTATTTATTTATGTGTCTGCGTCTGTGTTCGCTTTCGCGCACGCGCGCGTGTGTGTGTGTGTGTATATACGTGTGTGTACGACAAAAGTATCCACACCTAAACAAGTTTACGTGCTTAGCGCATAGTTATATATTCCACAGAGCGAGAGTGCTACCGCTCACGGGCATGCAGTAATTCTTAAAGTAATCACCAATTTGGCTTATCTTTTTTCCAAGGTTTAAGCTGCAGGTTATGAAATCCGTTTTCACTTATAAGTCAGCCGCCGGCAATAGTCTCTAGTAGCCGTCACAATCTCACTGATTTCACAGGCCCCCGTTCGGTGGCGCCCCCTGCCCTCTTTAAGTAAAGAAGCCGCTTCGGTCATGCGGTCGCTCGCTTTGTGAGTGTTCGATTTTGCCGACGCACCGAGAGCGGCGAGCGCTCGCTCTGCGCCTGCGCAAGGGCTAGTGTGCTTACGGATGACCTACGCAGCGGCGTGCTATGCGCTTGCTTGCTCCGCCGAAATTCACTGGGTGGTCCAGCCTCCAGTGGAAGTATTCTGAGCTTCGGAAGCACCGCTCCGAAGCACCGTTTACTGCACCACTTTATTCTTACTTCGAGACCTCGTGTCGGCTATTGATCGCCTCGCCTCTAGAATCTTAGGCAGTTATGCCGGCGATTGCTCAGGTCACTCTCGGTCTCTCTCGGTCTCTCTCGCCGCTGCGATGCATCGATGGAGCGGCTTCGTAATCGCATTTCCTCGGCATGTGACACGATGCTCGGCGCTCTCTCGGCGAATTTCCATTCGCTCGAGCGCAGCTGCGCCGCGAGAGTCATGCCTCATTCGCTCCTCTACTCTCTCCCGTTGGCCATCGGCGGTTTCTTTTCTCGGTTTCTATGAGTCGTTCACCGTGTGTACGTTTTCGCTGCTCTGCAACACTGCTTCCGAGCGAGTCGGCGGTGGCGGCGGCCGACGAAGCCGAGAGAGCGAGCCGAGCACGCCGTCCGTCCGTCCGTCACGCGCAGGCACGCGGCACAAGGTGACCCCGCGCTTCGAGGACCTGCCGCGGACCACCGGAGACCTGCTCATCGGCGCCATATCGATAAACAGCGGCTACACGTCGCTTGTCGTGCCGGCGTCGGAGCCGGGCGAGCTGCCTGGGCAGGTGGGCAACAAGACCGAATGCGCCTTGCTCGGCTTCGTCCTTGACCTCGGCAAGCACTACGCGCCAATTCGGGTGGAGTTTCCGGTGAAGTCGTTCTTCAAGCTGTACACGTTCAACTCCGTGCGAAAATGCATGAGCACCGTCATTCAGCTGTCGCCGACGAGATACAGGCTTTTCACGAAGGGCGCCTCGGAAGTCATCCTTCGGAAGTAAGCGAGGGGGCGAGGGGGCGAGGTGCGAGGGGGAGGATGGGGCTAGGGGGACCCGCTGCCGCCCGCCCCCTGCGCAGGCGAGCGAGAGCTCGGTACGACGCTTGGGCTTCGCCCGCCCATCCTTACTTATCGCCACTCTCCGGCGAAGCTTGCTTTGTTCTGACGCTTACTTACAGCAGAACAGCTAAGCCAATCTAAAGCATCGTAGAGAGGCAGTGATTTCGAGAGGTTTGACCATATGTCTCCTTTGCTGAAGGAGCTTGTATGGCTGCCGGTTGATAAACGGATACAAAATGAAGTTCCCACGCTGACTCACAAGGCTCGCCTCAGCTAGGCTCTTTTATACCTAGCTGAACTACTGCACCAGTTTCAGCCTCCTCATGCCCACAGGTCCTCTGTGGACAAAATATTATTGTTCCATTCCCCCGCTGAAAGACCGCTGGCGATAGAAGCTATTGCTCTGCAGGTCCTAAACTCTGGAGTTTACTTCCACAATTCCTACGCTACAAATTCTACTCTCCTGCGGCCGACTATACCACGTCCGTTTCAGCCGTCCTGAGGTGCTACTTCTACTACCTCAGCTGCTCTCCTGACTCAGTTATGCTTCTCACTTTCTCTTTGTTGCATTAGATGGAGTCTGTTGGCTGTTGGCTAGCGAATAAGTATTGAAAGCCACTTTGAGCCAGCTTTGAGTGCGCAATAGAAAACTCTCCTGCGTAGCACCAGCATAGTCTTTGTGGAGTTACAGACGGAGCAACATTTCATTAGGTGGTGACGTAGAGAAGCAGCGAGTTTAGCGACACGCTGGTAAGCCGAGAAAAGCGGGCTGGGTGACGGATAGTATGCTGCAGCTGTTGCTCACAGTGGTCTCATGAATAACGGCGATTGATTTACTTTGGAAAACGTTCGGCTTCGCTTAAGACTTCCTGCGAAAGGCTGCTGTTACGAATGCACGCTATACAGGGCACACCCACCGCGTGTATTAAGAACGAGTATTAACTGTGGCAACCACGAGCCGGTCCGTCAGGGTGGGCGAGAGCTGAAGCTGCCGCTTGGTCAGCAGAGCGCTCACGCCGCCACCGATCATCACGCCACCTACAACCTCAGCACGTGGCCTGCGCCTCGAGCGAGTGCCTCCGCGAAAGCTGTGAGAGCTCTGAACTTCCGGTGTCGCTCTGCCGAGTTCGGCGAGCTCTCGATGCTAAATGCTGCCAAAGCCTCGGCGCGAGTATGCCCAGTAATTATTTCAAGCATGTAAAAACCTAAAAAGAACGCACTTTTTCGAAACAGCTACGCCGGACGCCGCTGGCGCCGACGCCAGCGGCATTGCGACGGCGCTGAGCTGAGAGGTCATAAGAGTCGCTAACTTACCGTTCGAGACAGTTCGCTACCCGATCTCGCTGGGCTCGGACACTCGCCGCTGCCGACGACGCCGCGAGGGTCTGCGAATGATGCGGCAGCCGAGTCCCACGCTTGGCCGAAGCTGATTTCGCAGTTTCGACTTCGTTAATATGCAAGCCTGGAGGTTCGATAGGATTCTGACTGGCTGCCGGTGTGCGGTGGCTGCGTCCGTTCGCAGCCAGCGAGCGAGAGAGGGCCACGCATCCCGACGGCCACTGACCTCGATGCCCGGATGCCATGCTGATATGAGCACTTCTCTCTTTCACTCGTTCACTTTCGCAACTCTTTCGCTTCAGAGCACGTGTTAGCGCGGCATTCATACAGCGCTTGTGTTTAGGATTTCGGTAAACTCCCGAGGTATACTTCCGCCAAGTCGAAAGCCCGTTTTTGCGATTGCTCAATGCAGGTGCTCGCACACTCTGGACACTGATGGCCTGCCGAAGGAATTAACCGCGGCCGACCAGGAGAGCATTATTGCCACGGTTATCGAGCCCATGGCGAGGGAAGGCCTGCGAACCATCTCGCTCGCCTACAAGGACTTCGTGCGAGGTAACGCCGCTCGCTCCCTTGTTCGCTCGCGCTCTTCCATCGGAGGAAGCTCGAGGAGCTGCGGCGCTGAAGATGACCACTCGCGTGACGCGGCGCCGTATGCGTACGACAGGCGAGCCACCCAAGAAGAACGAGGCCGAGCTAACCGACAGCATCGATTGGGACGATGAGGCGAAAGTCGTCAGCGGGCTGACGTCCATCGCCATCTGCGGCATCGAAGACCCCGTCCGTCCTGAGGTGAATCATAAGTGTGGCGGCGGTGGCGAGCGACAGAGCTCGATCCTCCGGCTTTTTAATTTGCTCTCTTAGCAGACTTTTTTCGAACGGAGAAGCTGCGATGAGCGCATGTTGGGCGGCATAGGAAACGGCAACTCTTCTCGGCGCATTCCAGAGATCGAGGTCACATACGCGATACTGTGCATCTTCTCCGGAAATCTTGCTCAGAGGGAGAGAGAGAGAGAGAGAGAGAGAGAGCCGTATGAGAGAAAGAGAAGAAGGAAGAGAAGAGAGAGAGAGAGAGAGAGAGAGAGAGAGAGAGAGAGAGAGAGAGAGAGAAAGAAGAGAGAGAGAGAAAGAGAGAGAGAGAGAGAGAGAGAGAAAGAGGGAAAGAGAGAGAGAGAGAGAGAGGAAGAAAGAGAGAGAGAGATCGTGAGAGAGATAGATAGATCGTTAGAGAGAGAGAGAGAGAGAGAGAGAGAGAGAGAGAGAGAGAGATACAAAGAAATCGATAGGCAGAGAGATAGGGAAGAAGGACAGATAAATGAGTATTAGCCGTGGCCGAGGGGTGAGGTGCTCTACTTAGACTGCCGAGGTCGTGGGTTCGAGCCCTGAACACATGTTGTAAAAGCGCTTGGATAGGATAAAGATTAAGCTCTTAGGGTGTGGTACAAACGAATAGTATATATATATATATATATATATATATATATATATATATATATATATATATATATATATATATATATATATATATATATATATATATATATATATATAAGTCAAGGCATTACTCTCTTCCGTCCGTTTTAACACTTTTGAAGAAAATGGACGCTAAACCACGAAAATATTGGCCGAGCAAATTAATTTCGACTAGATGACAATTTGTCGCCAATTAGATACCAAAATATAGAAATATGTGAACACATTTATGTATCTCTATACGTACCTCCTTTTATAGAAACAGATAAGCAGAGTAGTCAGGATCTCGCTTAGCACGCACCTCTAACCGTTAGGCAAGTTATTTTGTCAGTCGTGAACCTCAGCTCATGAGATAACTTTCGTTAGAAACTATGCAGCGAATTTCACTACCATCTGAGGTGGGGAGTGCAGAGACGTATTAGCACACTTCTTAAACAGTCACAGATCAGCCTGCATCACTTTCTCAGTGTGGTTAGCTCAGCAGGATCGGAAATGTGCGGCAGCTTCTTTCTTATCATTATCGGCGCCATCTTTCCTTAGGTGCCTGCCGCCATCGAGACTTGCCAGAGGGCCGGCATCACGGTTCGCATGGTGACGGGCGACAACGTCAACACCGCTCGATCCATTGCAATGAAATGCGGCATCCTCAAGCCGGGTGACGATTTTCTGGTGCTTGACGGCGCAGAGTTTAACCGGCGAATACGCGGCATTGACGGTGAGGTGAGTGCGACTTTCCAAAATTAGACAACAATGACCGCTGGCGAGCGAGAGAGAGAGAGAGAGAGAGAGAGAGAGAGAGAGAGAGAGAGAGAGAGCAGCAGCAGCAGTCGTTGCTGCCCTTGCGGATGCCAGCGGCGACTGCGGGCGCTGCAGGTCAGTCAGAAGCTGTTGGACGGCGTGTGGCCCAAGCTGCGCGTGCTGGCGCGATCCTCGCCTACCGACAAGCACACGCTCGTCACCGGCATCATCAACAGCAAGCTGCACGCGAACCGCGAGGTCGTGGCCGTCACAGGCGACGGAACGAACGACGGCCCGGCGCTCAAGGCCGCCGACGTCGGATTCGCCATGGTGAGACCAGCGCAGCGGAGGTCGGTCGCGGGAGTGTCGCATCGCTTTGGTTCTTTACCCGGAAGTTCTAGGGTTGCGGGTCGAGGCCGAGGTCAAGATTGACCCGTGCGACCGGTCCGTCAGGGTGGGCGAGAGCTGAAGCTGCCGCTTGGTCAGCAGAGCGCTAACGCCGCCGCCACCTACAACCTCAGCACGTGGCCTGCGCCTCGAGCGAGTGAGCTTGGCCGAGGTTCGAACGGATCAGATCAATTAGAACCTGACCTCACGCTGCAGACGCATGGTCGCCTCGGGTTCGGGACTCGACGTCCGCAGCCACGCTCCTACACTGGCTGGTAGCGCTAAACACTGCTACCACTCGCCTTGCCGGCGAAGAAAATTCAAGAGACGCCTGAGAAGCCGTCCCTGAGCGCTCCTGTGCACGCGCTTGTTCACGAGCGAAAGCGACGGATTAGTCATACCTCGCCTGCGTTCGCCTCTGCGTTGCAGGGTATCGCTGGTACGGATGTCGCGAAGGAGGCTTCAGACATCATACTGACCGACGACAACTTCTCCAGCATCGTCAAGGCCGTTATGTGGGGCCGAAACGTCTACGACAGCATTTCCAAGTTTCTGCAGTTCCAGCTGACTGTCAACGTAGTCGCCGTGTTCGTCGCTTTCATCGGCGCCGCCGCCATAGAGGTGAGGGCTCAGCTCGTAGCGGCTTACGAGCGAGAAAAGACGGTGCGGTATTTTTCGGAAATACTCCTCTCCTACGTCGCGCGCTTCGGCAGCGGAAGTGACGGTGCGAGAAGCACCTACAGCGCCGCCGCCGGCGGCAGGAGCTCGGAGCTGCGCCTGCTAGCAGCCGCGTGAGGCTAAGGGCCTCGCCTCGCGGCAGCGGCAGCGGGGCGGAAGCTACATGCGAGGCAGTCGGTCGAAGACACCGACCGCTCACTCTTGTAGGAGAGCCCTCTGAAGGCGATTCAGATGTTGTGGGTGAACCTGATCATGGACACGTTCGCCTCACTCGCCCTCGCCACCGAATCGCCGACGCCCGACTTGCTCGAGCGGAAGCCTTACGGCCGCACGAAACCACTCGTCTCGCGGCGCATGTATCAGAACATCATCGGCCACTCGATCTACCAGTTCGCCGTCGTGTTCGGGTTGGTGTTCGGAGGTGAGCAGAAAGTGCAGTCAGTCTCTCTCTCTCTCTCTCTCTCTCTCTCTCTCTCTCACTCGCCGTCTGTCTGTCTCACTCTGTCTATCTGTCTGTCTTAATATCCCTCTCTGTCAGTCAGTCTCTCTGTCTTACTTTCTCTCTGTCTGTATATCTGTCTGTCTCTCTCCCCTTTCCCCTTGTCTCTCGATGAATATATGAATATGTCTCTACACTTAAAGACCTTTGGCGACAGAACCTTTTGGTCCGCAATTCCTAGACATTTCCCTGTTGCCGATGTGATTTCCATGGACAATATAGGCTTTCACTTCTATACAGATAACACTCAGTTGTACCTTTGATGATCCTTCCCATCCCCTCAGCACCTCGAATCCTGCCAGCTCCCTTTCTGCATGTATTGCTGACATCCGCACATAGATGTCAGCAAACGTTATAAAATTGAATGATGATAAATTAATTTACTAGTAATGGGCAAAAAGTGGGATTCAGAAGGTGGAAAACTTAATGCTCAAAATCGGCTCTGCCAGCATATCTCCTGTTGAATCTGTATGAAATCTATGTGTCCTGTTCTTAAGTGACCTCTCATTACACGACCATATCACATGTACGGTAAAATCTGCCTACTTTAAGCTGCATAGCCATGATGGCACACTAGGTAAGGTGGCTGATTTTCACGACCTCGGTCCCAAAGTCATGGGTTCGCATCCTGCAGTGGGCGATTCTTTATTGCCACTGCAGGCGGTGGAGATTGCCGTGTAAGTTCTTCTGTTGCTATGAAAAAAGGCTGCCAAATCAGATAGTATTTTTATTTCTATGTGCAATTCGGGCTGTTTAGACAAGGCTAGCATACCTACATTAGCTCATACATTTGACATCACGTCTTGATTTCTGTAACTCACTACTTGCTGGTCTACCGGCCTGTGTATTCAGGCGCTTGCAGCTGGTACAAAACTCTGCAGCTAGGCTTGTCTGTCGTGAGCGTCGAAGTTGCCACAGCACACCACTCCTAGCCGACCTGCACTGGCTCTCAGTTAAGCAATGCATTAACTGCAAGGTTCTACTACTCAATTTTTTAGATCCCTTAATTCTTTGGCTCCAGCTTACCTATCAGGCCTGATCCCCACAAGGCCAAGCATTGTACCATCCGCTTTTCGGAAAGCAATTGTTTACCTATACCAGTAAGAACCTCAAATCTTTTGGAGACCGTGCATTTAGTTCATATGCTCCCAAAGCCTGAAACTTACTCCCGACTTTCGTCATCACATCTCTTGACTTGACCACATTGAAAAAAACACGTCTGTCTATTTGTCACAGCATTGAATGAGTCCCTGTGATAATTCTTTTGTGTGCTTATGTGTGCTGACACTATGCACGGTGCCACTAACCATACTTGCATGCTGACCCTGTGGTTGTCACCCCTAACCATGTTATAATAGTAATAATTGCAATAATGCACTCGATAAAGCGCCCTCAGAGAACTCAATCTCTCTCTAGGCGCTTTACATTTGCTGCAAAGGGAAATGCAATTGAATGGTGAGTAATATCGTGCTTGATAAACAAACAAAATGAATAGCATGGTTAGGGGTGACATACACAGGGTCAGCATGCAAATGCCGTTAGTGGCAGCATGCACAGTGTCAGCATGCATAAGCATATGAAGGGCGAATCACAGGGACCCACTAAATGCTGTCCTAAATAGGTGTTTGTTAGGTTCTTTTTAAATGTGATCAGGTCAGGGGGATGTTCTGATGCAGGTCGAGAGGGAGTTCCAGGCTTTGGGAGCATACAAACTACATGCACGGTCTCCAAAGGATTTGAGGTTTGTACGGGGTATTTGTAGACTGTTGGATTCCGAAAAGCGGGTGGTACGATGCTTGGCCTGGTGGGAGAGTGGATCTGATAGATAGGCTGGAGCCAAAGAATGAAGTGACCTAATAATGAGAGGCAAAACCTTGAAGTCAATCCGTTGCTTGACTGGTAGCCAGTGCAGTTTGGCGAGAAGTGGTGTAATGTGGCAACTGCGACGCTCACGACGGACAAGCCTAGCTGCGAAGTTTTGCACCAGCTGCAATCGCCTGATCGCACATGTTGGTAGGCCAGCAAGCAGTGAGTTGCAGAAGTCGAGACGAGATTGCACGAATGCATGGACCAACTTAGATGTGGTATCCTTATCTCAACAAGCCCAAATTTTAGCAATGTCATGAAGCTGAAAATAGGCAGATTTGACTGTGGAGCTGATACGGTCATCTAACGAGAGGTCGCTTTGGAATATGACACCTAGATTTCGAGCTGATTCAAGAGGAGATATGCTGGCAGAGCCAATTTTGAGTGTCAGCCTTTCCAATTTGTGAAGCACACCGGGTTTGCCCATAACTAGTAAGTTAGTTTTATCATCGTTTAGTTTTAGAAAATTTGCTGCCATCCATGTGCGGATGTCATCAATGCATGCAGCAAATGAGTTGTGAGAGTTTGAGGTGCTTGAAGGCTGGGAGGGATCAAAGCAATGGTACAACTGAGTGTCATCCGCATAGAATTGAAAGCCTAGATTGTGCTTGGCAATCACATCAGCAAGAGGGAGAGTATAAACGGTGAAAAGAACCGGACCTAGCATGGAGCCCAGAGGTACCCCATATTTCAGAGGTACATCAGATGATCTTTGTCCATTCACGTCAATACTCTGGAGTCTCCCACTGAGATAGGACCTGAACCATTGCAGAGCAGTGCCAGTGATGCCCAGGCGTGACGAGAGGCGCTCTAGAAGAACTTTGTGATCGATGGTATCTAAAGCTGCTGAAAGATTGAGCAATACAAGCAGAGACACTCTACCCATGTCTGCATGCCTAAAAAGGTCGCTGTATACCCTAAGCAATGCTGACTGTGTGGAGTAATTAGCTCTAAGGCCAGACTGGAACTTACTAGCAAGGTATGAGGTTTCGATATACGAGTTCAGCTAGTCTGCCACGACCCGTTCCTCTGTCTTTGATAGGAATTGCAGAAGAGAGACTGGGTGGTAGTTGCTCAAGCTCTCTTGGTCTAGTGTCGCTTTCTTGAGAAGTGGCCTGACTACAGCTTTTTTGAAAGGTGCTGGGACCTGACCTGAGGCTAATGACATATTAATGATGTTAGTTTTGCATGGCAGCAGCAGATCAATGCAACGAAGGAGCAGGACAGTGGGAATAGGGTCCAGAGGACTTGTTTTCTTATTTGATTGAGATACGAACTTCAGGACTAGATCACTAGTGATCTATTTAAATGTAGACATTGAGGTGCAGCCAGGAATCAAGGAATAGCATTCCAGTGGGGATGTTGTTTTCGCAGGGATGGATTCCCTGATCTTGTCTATCTTCTGCACAAAAAATCGAGAGAAACGATCGGCTAGATCATCATATTGATCATCAGGTAAGGAGCTAATCTGGGAGCGGTTGAGGAGATGGTTTATCGCGACATCAGCAATTTGGGATTGTGCATCTGTGATTCAACAATGTTTCTATAGAAGCTAGAATTGGCCTTTGCTAGGATTGATTGGTACGATCTACAATAGTCTCCATATGCCTGTCGATGGACAGTCAGTTCAGATCTTTTGTATGCTGTTTCAACCTTGTGCTTAGTAGATCTGGCTAGTTTAATGTCTGCGGTAGACCATAGGCCGTCTGGGCGGGGGCGCACAGTGCGCTTTGTCTGAGGTGCAAACTCGTCGAGCGTGTCAGCTAGTGTCGTGTTGTAGCTATCTACCAATGATAACAGATCGGAGAGAGGACTGAGCAGCCGAGGTGAAGCAGATAATTTCGCACGGACAGCATCAATGTCAAGGGTCTTGAGGTTTTGCGATTCGCAGGTTATTTTAGAGGAGGAGGTGGGCACACACTGAAGATTGAATGAGATCTGCATGTGGTCAGATAAGCAGGATTTGGTGATAATTGGTGATGACAAAGTGCAGTTGTATGAGAGAATCTGGTCGAGTGTGTGACCCTTGATGTGTGTAGGGCCATGCACATGAGCCACAAGAGACAATGAGTCAGTCAATGCACGAAATTCGTTGCTGAAAGCGTCAGATAAGTTATCAAAGTGAACGTTGAAATTCCCCATAACGAGGAAGGATCGATTTCTTGCACACAGAATCGAAATGAGATCGGAGAAATCTGAGATAAAGGAGGATTGGGTACCTAGTGGGCGATAGACTACTGCGACTATCGGTAGCTTTTTTCGGATGAGACCAAGACAATTGATTCAAAAGACTGCTTCGAGGATGCTGCACATGGCTTGAAGTTGAATTTTGAGTGCACGATGATAGCAACTCCACCTCCAGTTTTGATTGATCTAGGGGTGTGAAAGAACGAGAAACCAGATGGGGTAGCGTCTTTAATTGTCGGGCAGTTTATCGATTTTAGCCAAGTTTCAGTTAGAGCGAGCAGGTCAATACCATTTTCAGAAATAAGGTCGCTTATTACCAGAGGTTTATTGCACATTGAGCGAGGATTCCAAAGGCAAGCGTTAAGTCTGGCCGACGGATTTACAACAGGCCTGATGACCACTAAGTTAGAGAGATTTACAGTGACGCATGTGGGGGAGCGTGCTGAGCGGTTCGAGACAATGCTAGGAATACCAAACGAGCGGGTACTCAGCTCGAAGTTCCCGCCCAACGAGCGGCGTCTGAGCTGGCGGTTCCGGCCTCCTCGGCGGCTACGGGGTGCTTTTCTTTTGTTAATGCATAGTTCATGAATCTTAGCAACAGCATTAATATATAGGAATGCATTTGATCTACGATGACGAAGCGATAGCAGCTGCTGACGATCCTAACTAGCATGCAGGTTACTAGCCGCCGGCGTGGCTAAGGCAGCCGCCGGCGTGGAAGACCCAGCAGCCCGAAACGAAAAGCGTTTAGATATCCATAGTCACGTAATTTCTTACGCGCTACGATCAAATAACAATCAGAATAACTTTAAACGGGTCTTAACCTAGCAATCTTTTCAATTTCGGAAGAATTCTGCAACGAACACGAACGCACGTTAGAGCCCTCTATGTCAGGAAGCTTCATGTTATTCTTGTTCTTCTTGAGCATGCTACCACAAAAAATTCAATCGTGCTTCCTTTGCACCAAATTTGAAGTGCCTAGAAAGAGATTGAGTTCTCTGAGGGCTCTATATCAAATTTATTATTATTATTATTATTATTATTAGAGTGTTCTCCTGCCACCGACTGTGGCACATTCTTTTCAGCCCTCCTTAGCTGCTACTTCCATGCTGCTTACTCCCTCGACTTCCCTCCTGACTTGGCCGTGATTCACACTTTCTCTTTGTTACGTGTGATGACCGTGCGGTGGCTACCGAATGCATAGCTAAAGCCTCTTAGTCTTCAAGTGCACCGTGGAATGTTCTCC
>WPIO01000015.1:4080000-4207500 GCA_009760855.2 Cristatella mucedo
AGTCGGAAGTGAGTTCCAGGCTTTGGGAGCAAACGCACTAAATGCACGGTCTCCTAAGGATTTGAGATTTGTACGAGGTGTGGGTAAACCGTTTAGATTCCGAAAAGCGGGTGTTATGATGCTTAGCCTGGAGGGGTAGTAGATCTGATAGGCAGGCTAGAGCTGAAGAATGAAGTAACCTAATAGTGAGTGAATAAACCTTAAAGTCGATGCGTTGCTTGACTGGTAGCCAGTGCAGGTCGGCTAGAAGTAGTGTGTTGTGGCAACTTTGGCGCTCACGACAGACAAGACTAGCTGCTGAGTTTTGCACCAGCTGTAAGCGCCTGAGTGCACAGGTCGGTAGACCAACTAGCAGTGAGTTACAGAAGTCAAGACGGGATGTCACAAATGCATGGACCAATTTAAATGTGGTATCTATGTCTAAACAAGCCCGAATTTTGGCAATGTTATACAGCTGAAATTAGGCAGACTTGACTGTGGAGCTGATGTGGTCGTCCAATGAAAGGTCACATTGGAACAAGACACCTAGATTTTGATTTGAAACATGATTGAACCATGAACCATGAAATGAGTTGAACCATGATTTATTTCATTTACTCATGGCTAAAAATTGCAACATTCAATTTCAAGCAGCATTTTTCCACCATATTTTCGGGAGTTTTCTGATCGTTCTCACAGGTCGAATGAGATGTTAACTGGCGTTTGCCAGATTCGTCGGATCGACATGTAAGTCAAAATGAGCCTCGTACGGTTCATAGCCTAGCAAACACTTCGGTGAATTATTTCCCCCTTGTCCAGATAGATCGACAACAGACGTAGCAAAATGCAGGATTCTTGCAGCCTCTTAATGCCACCTCATGAAAATGCATGTATACATACATATATATATATATATATATACATACATATATATACACACACATATATATATATATATATATATATATATATATATATTCTGGTGAGCCGTGATGGCACTCTAGGTAAAGCGGTTGTTTTTCACGACCTCGGACCAGAGGTCGTGGGTTCGATTCCTGCGGTGAGCGATCCTTTATCACCGCTGCAAGCGGTGGAGATAGACGTGAAGGCTCTTCTTTCGCTATACAAAAGAGGCTGTTTAATCAGCTAGGATTTTTTTATTCTTTCAAATACTGGAACTAAATTTGAGTGGTTGGCTTAAAGCTCCTCATTATCATTAGTGTAATAATTATATTACTGGAAGTATCAATAATGAACGTATTAAATATTATCAGGAACTGATGTGCATAACAAGTGATCAGAACCAAGCTTCCAACAGTTCGTTTGTTGGTATTAAATCAAGTTAGGCACATCAAATACATAACCACTTACTGTGTGTTGTGATGGGGTTTGATTTCAGTATGCTTTACTAGTGTGATTGAATGCAAAATATACATTTTAAACAAAACTATGAATCTTTTTATTTATTACAGAACTTTTGGCATTAGCTGTACTGGTAATAATTTGTTTTAAAATAAGTAAATTTTTTAAATTATTAAGCTTCCGTTCACAAAAGCATAGTTTTTGGAGAATAATTAGCTATTCGTTATACCTTTGGCACATTAGAAGTAGGGGGAAAATGAAATTGGTTACACGCTGTCATAGCTGACTGGTAAGGAAAGCTCTTGATATCCTACCCTAGATGTATGTAGTGTTCGCGAACATGCATGAACGAACATGCATATACGAGAACGTACACTTGTAAACATACAGGTATACAGACACAATTGTGCTCACGTAGTTGTGCTCACGATTCACGCTCCGACTTACGACTCACGCTCCGATGCCTGCCGAACGCAAAGCCAGTTTCTCAGCTTCAATCCGATTGGCTTCCTTCGATCAGGTCGTGACCACTATTCCGACAAAAAAACTGCCGTCGTGGATGCGTGCCGGAACTACAGTGAGAAAAGACGATCTCATGGAGACGGTAGCTCTCGGCACCACTGAACATAACGGAGGCGGCTCGCTGGCGGAACTGAGAAACCATGGCCAAATACTGTGGGTGCGAAGCATCAGCCGAATGCAGCAGCAGGTGAGTGAGCTCACAGCGTGAGAGACGTCGGCGTCCCCTAGCGCAGCCGGCTAAAGCCTTCACAGCTCGCCTGTTGGCAAGCTTGACCCGATGATATCAGGAGCGAATCTCCTAGAGCTCAACTGACTGCTACACGACGTCGGCTTGTATCGCGCCTGCGTATAGATTATCACATAACCAACTCACGGCCGTTATCAATCGGGAACCACCAAAGATAAATATAAATCTAGCGTGCCGACATTTCAAAAATTGCATGTACATACACACATAAATTGTAGAAAAAGCACCGTTTCGCGTCGGCTATTAAGAAACAAACAGAAAAATCTCACACGCCAGAGGCTTAAAAAAGCTAGCCGATTAAATGGCCACATTTCTTTAGCGTCAGACGAGCCTCGACTTTCGATGACGCAACCACTTGCAGCGGGCAATGGAGGATTGCCTGCTGCAGGACTCGAACCCGCGACCCCGCTCGTGAAGAGCGAGCGCCTCACTCCGGGGCCAAAGCGAAGGAGGCTGTAGCTGCGCTAGCGAAGCTGGAGCGTCCGCATTCAGCTGAGCGGAACTGGGACGAAGCTTCCCAACTGGAGGTCGTTCGTTTGAACCGATCGATCGATCGGTTGTTTGATCGATCCGACGAGCCACCCGAAGGGCGGGGCGTTCGGCTCTCTCAGAATCCGCCGGCAGCCACCGTTCAACGCCACCTGCTCGGGCTGTCTGCTCAGGCCTTCTGCTCAGGCCGTCGTCGTGCGATCGGCGGCGACCGCTTGGACATGCCGGGCGTGGAGCAGCCGGCACGCTGCGCGGGGCGGCTGCTCCGCGGAGCGCTCCCCCAAAGTCGACGAATCTCCTCCACCTTCCACCCTCAACGACGAACGATGCGGCGACGGTGGCGGCCACTCCCGCACGTCCGAACTCGCGCGCGTACCGTGCACTCATTGCCCTGCCGGGGACGAATTCGGAGGGGAATTCTCTGGCGGATCGTCCCGTCTGCAAGAAGTCTAGGCCAGGCCAAGCTCCGCCGCCGGTGCTGGTGCTTCTCGCTCGCTGGCTTTCGCTCGCTTCGCTGCGTCGACCCTGACCCTGCTCGCGCGCTTCGCTCGTGTGCTCCTCCACATCCGCCGTCGTGCTGCCAGCCGCATTGGATCGGCGAGGCCGTATGCTGATCTGCCTGCTGCGTGAATCGCCTTCCGCTGCTTCCGTGCAGTGCTTAACTCTGCCTCCGTGAGCAGTAGCAGCTTGGTTCGTTTTTTGTCAGATAGATGTACATTAATCCATACATATACGTATACATAGACGAACACACACGCATGCACGCACACACACACGCACACACACACACACACACACACACACACAAACACACACACACACATATATATACATAAGCATACACATACATTCATATATATGTGTGTGTGTGTGTGTGCGTGCGCGTGTGTACATTCTTTTGGTCACGTGTGTAATTCATATGTTTATTTGTTCATTAGTATTATTGTATCCAGGCGCTTGCAGCTTTGCATATCCCACTAGGCTCAAGTCCGGTTGCTTAACGCGAGCATCTTACCCCTGGACCTAGCCAGGTCGCCGTGTGTTTATGTTAAGAATCACGGTCTCTGCGTTACCGCGTTCGGCTAGCTTCAGTTACGTTCGGACGAAGGCGTGGTAGCATACACTCCTTAAGCACTCTCCTCTCGAAGACTATTAGAGAGTCTTCGACCGCTTCGCTCGACGCATTTCTGACTTATCTGAAACCTATTATTTGATCTTTTTGAAGCTGTTGCAACCCTAGGGAGCCGACACTTCCATTGTCCGCGCGATGGTCTAAGGTCCGAAGTCCTAATCAGACGATCAATCACACGCCAGCTTCGGTGCGGAAGCAGCAGACGCTGCCCTACTACTCAGGGCTTCCCGAGAGTCATCAAACATAGTCTGCCTCGTCTTCATTTGCATTTACGTTGCATTTACATTTTGCATTTCATTTACGTCTTCATTTGCGTTTCTAATATGCCGGTCAGTGCACGGTGCCAAGTGGTTATTCGGCGAATCTGGACGCTTTTAAGAACACCCCCCCCCCGAAAAGTGCTTCTTTCTCGAAGCTGTTGGCCTTCTCTCTCTCTCTCTCTCTCTCTCTCTCTCTCTCTCTCTCTCTCTCTCTCTCTCTCTCTCTCTCTCTCTCTCTCTCTCTCTCTCTCTCTCTCTCTCTCTCTCTCTCTCTCTCTCTCTCTCTCTCTATCTCTCTCTATCTCTCTCTCTCCGCCCTTCGATTCGTGGCAGTGACTAGAGCGCCGTGCTCGCACTCCGCGAGCACGCGGCAGGTTCCCCACTTCCCCTGCATCCCCTGCTCTTGCTCTGCTATATCTGTCGCTCTTTTAATTAATAATTACAAGCTGATTTAACAACCTCGTTTTGTATAGCAACAGAAGAGCCTTGACGGCTATCGCCACCGCTTGCAGTGGCGATAGAGAATCGCCCACCACATGATTCGAACTCACAACCTCGTGGCCGAGGTCGTGAAAAGAAACTATAATCATATAATTCATTTTTATAGTGCCCCAAGAGAACTTAATCTCTATTCAGGCGCTTCACATATGCCTCGGGGCTCGAGCCCACGACCTCAGCCAGACTTTGGTCGGGGCGAGCACCTTAACCGCTGGACCAAACCAGCTCGGCGCGCCTTACCTAGTGAGCCATTACTGCTCACCGACTCGCTCTGTCCATTTCTGTTTCTAACTATGTGCCCCCCCCCCCGTCAGTTTGCCCGTGCAATTTACCATCCTGCTCGCTGCCTACCAGTCTGTTGAAAATATGAGTCCCACCTGGACGCGCCTGCGTTGGCACCGCCGCTGCGCTGCTGCTGCTGCGAGTCCCGAGCAGCTGAAGCGGCGCCGGCGGCAGGATCGCGGCTGCTGCTCTGTCTCCCGCCGACCGTCCGTCTGTCTGCAGCCAGCGGACTTAGAAACCGGGCTTCGGCGAGCGAGCACCGATAGCTTCGCGACATTGACTCGCATCACGTCTCCATCTGGATATTGACTCCAGAGGCCTGCATTTCGCGTCTCGTTGACTCAGCCCAAAGCTAGTAGACGCTGCCCGCGCCGGCCGAGCGGCTCCATCTCAGTCCGCTTGCCAGCGTCGCATCACGCGATGTTGAAGGCACTCGCTCGCTAGAAGCCAATACCGTCTAGAGACTAAACAGTTGGCGTGGTCTGAGTCGAGTCTGAGACTTGGCGGTCCCGCCCGCCGGGGCTGGGCTCGTCGCTTCGGTCGCTGTCGTCGTCGTCGTCGTCGTCGTCGTCGATATTGTGCGGCGCAGCAGTAGTGGCTTACCTCGCTCGATGTTCTCCGTTTTTGTAGATTCGTGTTGTAAACGCTTTCCGCATGGGTGTAGACTCACGAAGCAACCTGTCTAGTAGCATAGCGTCTCTACGCTCCGTTAATCGACTACGCTCATCGGCCGCTGAACAGCTCAACGCCGGAGGCCCCGACTGTCCCGTATGCTCGCACAACGACGGCTGAGCTTGCCGCCACCGCCGCCGCCGCCGCCGCCGTGGGTCGCCGCGGCTCGCCGCTCGAGCTGCCGGCAGAAAATGCTGGAAGTGCCGAAGGGGAAATATTGCCGATGCCTGGGCGTGCGAAGATACCCGAAGTTCCCTTTCTGAAAAGACGACGACCCACGCTGCCCTTGCAAGCGTGTCGAACGACAGTGCGCCCAATAAGGCGGCGCCGACCGAGCTCGAGCCGGCAGGCGCCACTCTTACTTCTCGGAGCGCGTACTTTGTATTCTTGTTTGACACTGACTTGCACGCCTTGCAAGCTTCGAGCCATGCGTGTCCTGTCCACCGTCTTGTCTTGGCGTAAGGGGCGGGCGCGACGTTTACGCGCCACCGCTGCACCCACTCGAGACCGGCCAGGACGAGCGGCTCGTACTCTCGCTGCTTTCGCAAACACAAACACAAGCAACACAAACAAACACGCACACGCACACTCGCGAAGCACAGCATACTAACACCTCGTACCATTCTCGGAGCGCCATCTTGCGGCTGAGGCCGTGGACCTCGTTGCCGCCGGGTTGGCTCGGGCATGACGGCAGGCCGCCGCTCCTCGCGCCCACCCACCGCTGCGGCCGTTCGCAGGGACCGCGGCTTCGGGGCGCCTCGACTCGCCATCCATCCGTCCGTCTCCTCGCCAGCTAGCCGCGTCATATAAGTATTTAACAAACACTATATTCGGTTTGCTTGAGTGTGTGTTCCGTATTTCCATCGTATCAGCGTTGCGGTGCGTTGGTGGCTCACTCCTTTGCTGAAACGTGCAAGCGTTGCCAATGCCCCACGAACCAAGAAGTCACTGCGGCTGTTGGTGGCCTCGAGATGTTCTACGCCTTGCCGACAAATTATACCAAAAACTGTTCGCCTGCGACCTGTGGCCATTCGCCTGCGAGCGCTCGCTCACTACATTAGTACGTACGCCTGCAAAGCGCCGACGACATGATCTCTGGGGGCTCGAAGCTGTGCGCCTGCAAGGCTGTACTCGATATTCTGTGATAAAATGTTACACCTCATCTTATGCGTGCAGTGAGATGACTGGCTTAGATCGCGTGCGGCGTAGGAAGACGACTGGATGCCACATGCATCCCCGGCGAAGCTTGTAACCGCTCGGAAGGCCGTCCCCCGGTCCTCTCCGGGTGGACGGTGTAGTGTAGCGCTGCAGCGCAGTTAAAGCACAAGCCAACTGCCGAAAGCAACAGTTTATTGTGGGTCTGTTAGTAATGGTTACGCCACAAGCGCTTTACGCGGCGAGACCGGACCGACGGAGTTAACTGCGTTCGAACTCCCGAAGCCCGACTACAATAAGCTACCCTACGCCTGCGTGGCTAACGATAGTCCCGACCCCGAAGGCAGACCGCTACAGCACCCCAAGATATGAGCAGCTAACTGAGTAGCCGACACAACACAACCTCGAAGTCCAAGTTGCACTTAGCTGTTCGTCGCCGTAGGTTCGACTCTCGTGCTCTCGAGGCGTAGTCTCCCATCGACTATCAAAGCTGCAGCCCCTCAGCTCTGTCATTCGTCTCATTCATACTCTCTCTCTCTCTCTCTCTCTCTCTCTCTCTCTCTCTCTCTCTCTCTCTCTCTCTCTCTCTCTCTCTCTCTCTCTCTCTCTCTCTCTCTCTCTCTCTCTCTCTCTCTGCACTCTTGACTTGGAGCGTAGCTGCTACTTTGTCGGATATACGAAACGAATACGAATACGAACGTCTAATAAAATCAGCTATATTTCTTAATTACCTGCATATATATATAATTAAGAAATATAGCTGATTTTATAAGACATTCGTATTGCATTCTGAGAGAACTAAATCTTTTTTAAGGCAAATTCAATAGACTAAAGTCCTTCTGTGTGTCTTGCTTGATCCTTTGGCAGCGTTCGATACTACTGATCACCAAGTTTTTCTCGAAAGCCTCTCGTCTAACATGGACATGATTGGCACTAAACTGCAATGGTTTAGATTCAGCGGGAGACTCTAGAGCATCAATGCCAGCGGGCAACAATCATCTGAGGAACCAGCAAAGTATGGGGTAATACTCTGTGCTGGGCCTACTTCTTTTCACAATTTATGCTCTCCTCCTTGCCAAGCTCAATCTGGGCTTTCATTTCTATGCGAATCACACACGGCTGTACCCATGCTTTACTCCCTGTCAGCCTTCGAACCCGTCAAAATCTCTCAAGTCCCTTGCTTCACATATTGCTGAAATCAGCACCTGGATTGCAGAAAACGTTCTGCAATTGAATGACGGGCGATAAAAATCAACTTGCCAGTTATTGACAAACCAAGTGTGACTCAGAAATAGGAAACCTATCCTTCGAATCAGTTCCGCCAGCCTATCGCCCGTAGCTAGTAAAGCACGAAATTTCTGTGTCCTGCAGCAAAGCGATCTTTCTCTAGACGACCTCATTGGCTCCGCAGTAAATTTTGACTGCAGCTTCATAAAATTAAAAAATTCTGGCCTACTTAGACAGAGATACTGCATTCAAGCTGATTGATGCATTTGCGACATCCCGTCTCGACTTCTGTAATTCAGGGATTGCAGGTTTACCTGGCTATACAATCACGCAGGTGCTTACAGTTGAGGCGAAACTCTGCAGCTAGGCTTGTTTGTCATCAGCTTCTCACTTTCCAAATTACACCACTTCTCACTAACCTGCATTGGCTTCCAATAGAATAGCATATCGAATTCAAGGTTGTATCACTCAGTTTTAGGTCCCTTCATGGGGTGATACAAATGCATGGACCAATTTGAATGTCTTGTCTTGTCCCTGTCTAAGCATGCCCGAATCTCTTTACTTTTAAGTCACTGAAAGTAGAAAAATGTGACTGTGGAATTGATTTGGTCGTCTAGTGGAAGTTATCTTTGGAATAGGACCCCTAGAATCCGTGCACATGATACTGGAGATATGCTGGCCAAGCCAATTTGTGGGTCAGGCATTCTAATTGTACTAGTTGTAGTAGGCTTTCAAGGAACTGTTAAGTTGGTTGCACTGCAACGCTAATAGAACCCTCACGAGTCCATCATTTCCCTCTCTAAGCCAGTTTAGGTAATTAAAAGCAAACAAAGCTATATATGGCTGACATTAAGTGCTGCATATCGTTAAATTGTCCTATTATTTTGCTAATAAGGATACATTTGTACCGAACTCTAGAAGAACCAATTCCCTGTCAAGGATGATACATTTGTACCGAACGCTAGGAGAATAAATTCCCTGTCAAGGTATTTCACATTGGCTGGAAAGAATGTACGTAAACTGATTGCTTATGATGAAATGCGATCGAAGAATTGAGCCCGCATAAGCGGATGAAGGACACAGGGCTGAAACCAAGGAATTTCTCCGAGTAACTTGCTGGTTTTAGCTTCTTTTTACGTATCCTCATGTTAGGGGATCTCGCAATGTTTGGTAAGTTCGAGTTTCAGGCTGAGCTATCGCCGATCGCATCGATCGGTGATAGATTAATTTGAAACAATAGTAATTACCGAATAATTATAACTAAATATTACAATAACAATGTAATAATTAATTAATTCGGCCATCAATCTTCGGTTAGTTAAAAAGAAACATCACAGCCATGTTTAATAGCCTTGATGTATAGGCACTGAACGCCGTGGCGATGCAGCCTTTAGGTCGCAGCCTCCATCTCTTCACAAGAGCTAGCGAGACAACTTGGAGAGTGACCATCAGACCATTCATATAAAGTGGGATGGCGAACTTGCCGACTTGCTGCTGCGTTAACTCGAGGGCTAACTCAGCGGCGCGATCGGAGCACCCAAGCTGGCGGCGCTCGCTCGCTGTAGTAGGTAGTTCGCGTGGCGTCTCTCTGACGCACAGCAACGAGACGCCGCCAGAACTCGCCCGCCCTCTGGAGCCTGGAACCTGCGGTTGGAGGGCAGTATTGCGACACAGCGGACGAATGCCGACGTGCTGGTAGAGACGGAGCTTGCGCTTCTCTCAGAATAAAACTGTCGCATGGGATGCAGGGATGCAACTTTCGAAAGAGCTCGTACCGACCTCGGAAACCCCTCCTCGGATCTCACCAGCCTAAAGCCTTGACTTTGTTTCGCGACATTATATTAGCAGCGCATCTTAACCGCAGGCCAGCGGGTCGCGTCGAAGAGCAGCAGGCTCTCGCCGACGTGCCTGTGCATGCGCAGCGTCGTCCCATTTCTTGCAGAGGCTGCCATCGTCCAACAGCAGCCAGGGAATTTCGTCTCTCTACCGAACCATTCATCAAGCGAGAGAGGCCGAGCCGCCGCATTGCCGCTCGCTAAGCGCCGCGGAAGCTCGGTGCGTCGTGACAAACATGGACGGCTCGACCGAAGAAGAAGGCGATTCGAGCGCGTCGTCAGCAGCGTCGAATGCGTCGGAGAGAAAGACCGACGGCGCGGCCACCTTCATCGTCGCCGACATCGCTGTGCACTCCGAGCCCACCACCCGAGTCAGCTTGAACTAGCTTCGCCTCTCGCTGCCTGAACTGAAACCACTAGCTTCTCCTCATGCTGCTTACGACTGAAACCACGCGGAGCCCATCTTCTCTGTGCCCTCTTTCTCGGGTTGATTGAGAGTTGCGAGATCACAGGACACCACTATTCCAACGCCCATCCCCGCTACAATAATATACTATAATATAATACTAATATACAATGATATAATACTACAATAAAGTGCCCGACGCGAGTTCGCAACCGGTGTACAGGGGCGGGAAAAGCCTCTACCGAAGCAACTTCGTCGGGCTATAGGACTTTCGGCGGGGGACCCGCCTTTCTATCCGATATCTATCTACATATCTGAGCCGCAAATGTGACCTGTCGTATCTGAGCAATTCAATCGCGAAACTCTCACTCCTCCTCGCATGCTCCTCTGATGCCCGGACATGGAGTGGCCGGTGGACGTATTTTCACTTTTACCTCGCTTCGCTTACGTGCGCGCGCTTCCACGAGTGAGAGACCTGCTGCTTTTCGGCGATCTCAGCAGCAAGATCATCAGTCGAGGCACAGCGATGCATGCTTTCTAGACTGCCGTCCCCGTCGCTGCGAGAGCGAATGAGAGATGAGCTGCCGCCGCAGCGACGGCACTTTCTTCTTTTCATTTTCTTTCGTCCCCTCTCCTCCGCACTTTTGACGTTTTCCTTTCGCGATTCCTGGCCGCTTCCATCCGCTGGCTTCCTGGCCGGATGCTGCTGCTGCTGCTGCTCGCGTCGCCGCCTTTCGAGCGGTCGACAGCGTCCGCGTCGCTACAGCGACTTGCAATAAATAAGTCACTGATAACGACTGGACGCTCGCTTTCGTGCTCGCGAAATCTAAAACCGGTGCGCATAAGGCAGCGGATCGCGGAAATCGCAGGCTCTGGCATTCGTCGGGCGCTTAAATGGCTGCGAGCGGCCTGAGGCCGCCGTCCTCATAGCGAACTGCGTCCATGCAGGTAAGCACGCGCTTGCAGATGCACGCAGGTGTGTACACCTGGATGTCATCAGTGTGCAGGCTAGCTGGCAGGCTAATTTTTTCAGGGAGGTATTAAACAATGACCTTCAATGGAGATTGCACTACCGACGCTACATCGACCAGATAGTGACTGCATGTATAATATTCGAGGTTCCTGAATTGTAGCGATTAGGCATCCTTCTCATGTCGCAGTCATCAGTTGCGGTGTTAGCGTCAGGTTTGGCATTCTCTTCTCTCTGCCTTTTAAAAAATCGCGAGGCCTTGTGACCGACTGCCAAACAGCAGTGGCACTTACCAGTAAACTTGTGGGTATGCTGCTTTCCGAGAGCAGTGGGGTCAGCTGCTTTGCTGGCTTTCCAGGCCTCACTCGAAGCCACAAGAGCCACCAATCTCATGCTCTCGTCAAGGGAAGGCTGATTTTGCCGCCTCAAAACGCTCATGCATTAGGCTGCTCTGAGCAAAGTCAAGCGTTTAATCACGCATGTCCCTTGCTTCAAGAGCCATTATCAGCACTTGCCACGACTCCGGTAGCCCACTGTTCCTCCGGTATAGTTTCTCCTGCGGCTTGAAGAATATTAGCGATTGATTTCACTTCGCTTGCATAGTCCTGGACGTCGTCACCTTCTGCCATCCGGATAGATGCCAGCTTCTGATGTGGGAGTAGCTTAATCATCAACGTCCTTGAAGCGCATATGGCATCCAGCTTCCGCCACGCCTCCAAAGCCGTTGCCATGGTTCCAATACCGGACCTCAAAAGCACCGAATCCGAGACAGCCCTGACGGCCCACTAACAAAGGCTTCGCCGTGTGCCGGTCAAACTCTCGCTGTGCCTTATTGTCCTCTTCGTCTTTCTTGCAACTCTTACCGATAAGAGATGCAACATCTACGGGCCGTCTCTCGTCGCCATTTACGACACCCCACAGCTCGTTAGTGATGAAGTAAAACTTCGCCCGGGTACTCCACAGCTGACAATTCTCACCCGTAAACTTCTCCAAACCAACGACGCCAGTGAACGCTGGGCCCATAACCTGTGAGACGCAGTGCTGCCGTAACGCCAGTCACCAGCCAATGGTCGAGAAAATTATGGTAGTTTATTAACACAACCAACAAACAGAACGTGGACCGTATCCAAATACGGACAAAGAAAAAGCAACAGACGGGTCCAATTTATAGTAGTCCTAAATGATTACTATTGGCTGAGCAAGCCATCATGCATACTGACATTTCTTCCTGATCTCACTCTGATCAGCCCTGATCAGCCGTAACTGGCGTGGCCTTAGCAGGGGTCTATTGGCCTAGGTACAGCCAATCAGCTGTGGTCTACAGCTCCAAAAATAGCCGATGTCCTGAGTCAGTCAGTGATACATTGCAGGTCAAGGATAAATCGTCCGGCACAATGGCTGTGAAGCGGATTCAGCCAACACAATCCTCAGCAGATGTTCTATAGTCAGAAGATCAAATTGGCCAGACACACAACAAATTTTGAGAAATATTCCATTTAAAGACCGATTGCGAAGACCTTTCCATTAGATCCACGAAATGCTACGTTTTGAGTTCAAAGTGCCCTTACTAATGCAATGAGGCGCTCCAAGAACTATCTATCCTCTTGTTGCTTAATCTTCTGCTGAACTGTCTCATCTGTCGTCTTGCCTTCTGCTAGCCGCACCTTCGATTCCCCTTCAAGCTTGTTAATGTTTTAGGTGTGATGGACTTTTCTCACGCGAGGACAAAACTGCAGGCAGATTGTTTCGATCTTTACTGCCAATGTCTTGTAAAGACGATGTGCTTGCCTTCTTGCTAAACAGCTTACCAGAAAAGCAGAATGCTAAATATCATGATATAGAGTATATCAACCACAGGCTGCACAACTCCTCCCCATTTGCAGCCTTCTTTGTAATGGAGCTGAGAAAATCTTCTGTGTGAATCTTATTGAAAGTCACGGGCATAAACCTGCTGCGGTCCTTTTTGCACTAGAAGTACAATGCTTCCAATATTATCGGAGGGCCATGTGGCAGGTCACTGTAATCTAACCCTGGTACAGTTTGTTGCAAGACTTGAACTGTATTGTCTTGATTATCAGTTATTTCTGTCGGGTTCTTGTCTTTAGTCGTTCCTCGCCCCTTCGCGACTCGACTTTCGCGACTCTCACTCTATCACGGTTTTTTAAAGATATTCAGTAGAAAGTTGATCGAGATATCGAAAATAATACAGTTCGCGCTCAGTTGTCTGAGTAAACCTAGATATTACAAGTAAAATTAAAACTACTTTACGTATGGACTGTAGGCAAAGTATTCAAACACCCCGACAAATTTCAAATTCCAGGTGAGAGAAAGAGTGTAATGGTGACTACAGGGGTTTTATTTCATGTCTATATGGCTATAATAATGTTCAAGTCGTATTTAGAGCGTTGTGGACAGGTTTTCTATACTCTTAACTACGAAAATATTTGATTCATAAATAAAGAATCCTACGATTATTGTCGTTTCTATATTATTATCGGAAGGAAATTTAAATTGTGTATTGGATCTCAATGAAGGTTGTTTGAGGTAGTGATCAACCTGTTTTACCTCCTGTATCTTTCGTGGACAAACGTAGGGTACACGGACTGTACAACCGCATGTTTCTCCTGTATCTTTCGTAGACCAATGTAGCATACATGCAATGTACAGCCGCACGTCAAGCACATCGAGCAGCTCCTTGGGTATGGGCGTTCTCGTTTGCATCTATGCCCTGCTATCGCCGACCTACATGAACACCGCTGGGCTCCTACAACTCGTTAGCCGTTCAACCGAGGTTTTAGTTCTGCCAGTATACATGTTGATCTGTCATTGCTAACTTCTGGTCTATTTGAGTAAGGTCCAAGTCTATCCAGAGCTATTACACGCGATCCTACGAGTACCGGACGTAGTCTGTGAGCCGTGATGGCACACTAGGTAAGGCGGTTGCTTTTCACGACATCGGTCCTGAGTTCGAATCCTGCTGTGTGATCTTTTATCGCCCCTGAAAGCGGTGGTGATAGCCGCAAAGGCTCTTCTGTCGCTATACAAAAGAGGCTGTTTGATTAGCTAATATATATATGAATATATATATATACACACACACACACACACACATATATATATATATGTGTGTGTGTTCCAATATCCATGCTTTATATATATATATATATATATATATATATATATATATATATATAGCATATATAAAGCATGGATATTGGATTCAATGCTATACATATACATATAGCATTGAAAAAACGTACGAACTTATAGGGCGTAATTGCACTTATAGGACGCGACACCTACTCAGATTGGTGGTTGATTCGGTATTAATAATAATAATAATAATAAAACACTTGAGAAAGCATCATCGGATAACTCAAATCTCTTTCTAGACGCTTGCTGCAAAGGAAACATGATCGAAAGGTCAGTGGTAGCACCCTCGGTAAACAACAAGAATAACGTGGTTAGGTGTGTCAGCATGGAAGTGTGGTTAGTAGCAGCATGCAGTGTCAGCAAGCATAAGCACGGTGGGTCCTGGGATATGCCGTAAGCCCTCTTTGCTTTCATTGAGTGCATGCACCTAGCTTAAATGGAGGAAAGGCCACTAGTGTTTGACTTCACCTCCAGGTTGATCTTTCTCGAAGTGTATCGCTGCTTCACTACCAATCCATTCACTGGCACCTGCGGCTTATGTCCGATGCCTTTTCGACGGTAGAAATAATTCCATTCACTATCCTAATACCAGCTTCTCGCTTATACTAATTTCCTGCCCATTAGTGATACAAGTGCATTCCATCCAACCGGGTACCACGTTACAGCTTCGAGCATGAGTCAAAGGATGTAATACTGTCTGTCCACAAGCCCAAAGGTTGACCATTGGTCGATAAGTCGACCACTATCGACTGTACAAGAACACATCCAGCCCACCTGTTTTTGCACCGTCCACACAAGTCAATTTTCACTCCATTTCACCCAGAAACGAGAAAGTGAGATGCCTGAAAGCTGAGTTGGCGGGGATTGTCAAGAGAACGACCGATACAGAAGTAGCAGTACATTCGGTTGCACAGGACATGCTCGAGTGGACAGCAAGACAGATACGGCTGCACAAGAATTGCAGAAGTAAGTTTCAGTACAGAACCGGCGGGGAAACTTTCTGTCAGCCTTAAAATGATGTCTAGGTACAGGAAATGCATTGCCACAAGAGAAGCTGAGAGCCCTTTGTACCTGGGTTTTTTACCTTTTGTTTGGTTTCACTAAAAATTGCTGACTTTAACTACATCACTATTCTCAGTGGTCACAACGAATGCACCTAACAACCCCATGCTAAAGATAAGGAACATACAGTGATTGGTCTGCAAAGACACGGCCAATAAGAAAAAGAAATAAGTGGTGCATGCAAGTCAATTAATCAAATAATGCCATATACAACAATAAATATAACAGGTGAGGTTGGCACTGGACGAAAGACTGTCACTGCAGCTTTTATTCGCTCCAGACGCTCCAGCCTTGTCGATTATCACCAACTAGGTTCGCACAGTGACAATGCTGGTAGCGCGGACAGAGTCATGGGAAGGTCTGCTGCAAACATGCTTCTAGACTTGAGAAAAATGGTGAAGAAATCCGGACGGTAGCACCGTATCTAACTTCTGCAGGGCAAACAGAACTGGCTCACCTATTCCATTTAAAACCTGCAATGGAAATTAAAACTGCGACTGACCTGACCACACACAGACAGCCTGTACAAAGCAACAGCCAAGCAGACGACAAGAACGTGTATGAATATGGCGGCTCATGAATATGAATATGGCGGCAAAGGCGGCATCGAATCGACGACGATGAGCGAGCACTGCGGCACTATAAGATGACAGGATGCAGATTTATCGCAAAAAAAAACGGTCAGACTGGTAAAAACTGCACTACAGAGCATGCACGTGAGGTTCTAAAGGTAAGGGGCATTTTGCAAGATTTGAATAACACTGTAGAGGCACTGTGCACCTAGCAAAGGGCACTCACTCAACTAAGATGAGCTAAAAATGCACCAGTTTCTCACAGCAATTGGTGGTTCCACACACAGTTTGTCCTTTCTGTTCTTATGCATACTGACACTGTGCAGCTACCACTAACAATATTTACACGTTGACACTGTGCATGCCATCTCTAAACATGTTATGCTTGGTGTCATTAAGCATGCTGCTACTAACTAACCATTCGATCATGCTTCCTTTACAGCATATGTAAAGTGCCTAGAAAGCGACTAAGTTCTCTGAAGGCAATATATCAAATGCATTGTTATTTTTTATGATTATTTTTAATTTACAAAAGAGAACATACTATTCTTTCTTTCTCACGTTACGATCATACTGGCTATGCTACATAACTTCGGGTGGTGGCTCAGCCAAAGTTTTGAAGTTTTAATAGACACACTGGTACTCAATGGTACATGAATTACACCAGCCCATATCAAGCATACACCTGACCCTGCGAGTGATTCAGTGTGCCGTAAAGCAGCCTCCCGATAGAGATTTAGTTACTTTAGGATGCTATACAATTTTTTTATTATATATACATACATATATATATATATAATTAGTCTTAAAAGCATTCAGACAGCAAATGATTATCTGCGCTGGTAGTACAACAGTGAGGAAAGGGAATTCCATACCAATTCTAATTCCTAATAATTAACTAATGCGCAATCAGTGACTGCGTTTGGTAAAGCACATTAATAAGTCCACACCAGCAGTCTTTTAAGATTCCATTAACAAGGCGATCTTGGCTTACTAAAATCAGGGGGAACGGACCAATTCATAAAGATAGGACTGATTAATAATAATAAATTTGTACAGCACCTTAGAGACCTTTATCTCTTTCGAGGCACTTTCTGTAATCTGTACAAGAAGCAAGTAAATTCGGTTAGTGATAACCTGCACACCGTCAGCATGCTTAAGCATACATAGGAAATTCTTGGGAATTTCCCAGCCGATGCAGCGAGGAAAAGGCATCTAGCATTCTAGCTTCTAGCATCTAGGCTTCCAGTGTGTGCTCAAGTGCCGTCATGTCAGTCGGGACTGAGTCCCAGGCTCTAGGAGCATAAGAACTAAAGACACGGTCTCTTATGGATTTGAGGTTGGCTCGAGGTATGGCTAGACGACTTTAGTCAGAAGAGTGGGTGGTACGATGGGGGAATAGTTCTGATAGGTAGGCTGGAGCTTGAGAACGAAGGAACCTATACGTGAGTGACATCACCTCGAAGTCGACTGTGCAAGTAGGCAAGAAAGGAGTAGTGCGGCAACTTCGACGCACACGACCAACAAGCCTAGCTGCCGAGTTTTGCATCAACTGTAAGCGCTTTGATTGTACACCAGAAGAGCTGCAAGCAGTGAGTTAATAATAATAATAATAATAATTCACTTGATAAAGCGCCCTCAGAGAACTCAATCTCTCTCTAGGCGCTTTACATTTGCTGTAAAGTGAAATGCAATTGAATGGTAAGTTAACTCATGCTTAAAAAACAAACGAAATGAATAATGTGGTTAGGGGTAACATGCACAGGGTTCGCATGCAAATGTGGTTAGTGGCAGCATGCACAGTGTCAGCACGCATAAGCACATCAAGGACGAATCACAGGGACCCACTAAATGCTCTCCTAAATAGGTGTGTTTTTAAGTTCCTTTTAAATGTGGTCAGGTCAGGGAATGTTCTGACGCAGGTCGAGAGGGAGTTCCAGGCTTTGGGAGCATATGAACTAAATGCACGGTCTCCAAAGGATTTAAGGTTTGTACGAGGTATTTCTAGACTGTTGGATTCCGAAAAGTGGGTGGTACGATGCTTGGCCTGATGGGGTAGTATATCTGAAAGATAGGCTAGAGCCATAGAATGAAGGGACCTAAAAGTGAGCGACAAAACCTTGAAGTCAATCCGTTGCCTCACTGGTAGCCAGTGCAGGTCGGCGAGAAGTGGAGTAATGTGGCAACTGCGCCGCTCACGACAGACAAGCCTAGCTGCAGAGTTTTGCACCAGCTGCTATCGCCTGATCGCACAAGCTGGTAGGCCAGTAAGCAGTGAGTTGCAGAAGTCGAGACGGGATGTCACGAATGCATGGACCAACTTGGACGTGGTATCTTTATCTAAACAAGCCCGAATTTTAGCAATGTTATGAAGCTGAAAATAGGCGGATTTGACTGTGGAGCTGATATGGTCGTTTAACGAGAGGTCGCTTTGGAATATGACACCTAGATTTCGAGCTGATTCAACAGGAGATATGCTGGCAGAGCCAATTTTGAGAGTCAGCCTTTCCAATCTCTGGATCACACTGGGTTTGAGTTACAGAAGTCAGGACAGGATGTCGAAAATGCACGGACTAACTTGGATGTGATATCCCGACCCAAGCAGGCCCTAATTTTTTTGTTGCAATGTTATGTAGGAACAAGTGTGCCGATTCGTCTGTGGAGCTGATTCGGTCGCCTGGCGAGACGTCTCTTATGAACAGGACAAGCAGGTTTCGCACAGATCCTACCTACAGGAGATATGCTGGCAGAGTCAAATTTGAGGCATCGATTTTCCAATTCCCGAGTAGGTCTGCTAATAACTATTAATAGCAAGGTGGTATTGCTACAAAGCATACTGGCTGATTTAACAGCCTCTTTTGTATAGCGACAGACGAGCCTCTATGGCTATCACCACCGCTTGCAGCAGCAATCAAGGATCTGCCACGGCACGATTCGAGCCTACGACTTTCGGACCGAGGTCGTGAAATGCAACCACCTTACCTGGTGCGCCATCAGGGCTTGCGAGTGACACACTCGCACACGCAACCAGGCAAACCGCAAGCAGTGAGAGCAGGCAGGAGAGCAGCCTGCTTCCTTTACTCGGCTGAGATGCACTTACTGCAGCTCCTTGGTCTCATATTTCATCGAACGATATGCAACAACATACAAACACTCATGCAACGCTACCGCACAGACTAGGGGAGCAAAAACCCCAGCAGACAAGCAAGCGCCAAGCGACAAAGGCAAGCAAGCAGACAGGCGAGGGCGTGGCTTACAGGGGGCGCGGCGCGGCTGCTGCTACGAACAGTGGCCACCTGCTCCACCCAGTCAGCCCGACGGAGCCTCACTCTCAGCTGGTGGCCTCACTCTCAGCAATTGAGCAGCCACGAGGTCGGCCAGCAGCTTACCAGGCGTGCCACGTGAGCCATGGCGTCTGGACAGTGGTGAGTGAAAACGGCCAGGGCTGCCGTAATGGAGCAGAGCGCAGCCGTGAACAGAATAAAAAACGGCAGCTCTTTCTTTGGGTACACCGACAGCTTGTGAAATGCTGCAAACAAGTCGGCTGCATCAGCCCAAGCTGGCTGAATAGTCTTCCCCCCCCCCACGGGGTAGCCTTGCTCAGCTTCAGGTAAGAAGGCTGCTGCCGCCGCTGCACGTGCACAGCTGGGCCCGTCACGAGGCGAGCGCGCCGGGAGACCGAGTCTGCTGCTGCAGTCACGCGCCTGAAGCTGCGGGCGAGAGCATGGCGCATGCACATGGCCGGCAGGCTGGCCCGGCTGCTTACGAGGCAATATCTCCCGATCGATGCTTTCTAAGCACACCGGATATGGGTGGAAAACGTGCCCCTTTTCCAGAGGATACGGGAGCATCCTGAAGGCTGCAGAGAATCAAAGAGCCCGCGAGCGGCAGCGTTATCATTCGACAGATACCTCAGGACGGGGCAGGACAGGATAGGAGCAAGCACGAGTATGGCGCGCAGGGGGAGGGGTGAGCAACTGTCAGTGCAGACGCCTCACTCACTTCCTTCCCAAGTGCAGTGCAGCAGGTTGAGCGCACCGTCGACGCGCTTCCAATGCGGAAGGTGAAAGAAAGCGTACGCTATCGCTTCGCTGTCTCCACGTTTGAGCACGTGCTCTGCAGGAAGCACCAGCGGTCGCGTCTCGAGCAAGTACTCGGGCACGTGCGGGTTGAACTCGACGGCGCGGTGAATCGCCTCGACGGCGCTCATTTCCGCCGCGCTGAGTCCGCGCTTGGACGCCGCATCGGGCGAGAACCTGCAGCCAGTCGTGGCAAGACGGCGCATGGCTCAGCGAGACAGCGGCCTGGCGCCGGCCTCGCAAGTCCCCAGCGAGGTCCACCCCCACGAACCGCTGCCAGCCCGCCACACTACTGCTGAACCGTCGAGCCGCGAATGAGCGCGAAGTGTGCACACAGGCACGCACTTGTCGGCCACCACGCGAGCCCTCAGGAGTGCCGCCGTGTAGCAGATGCTGGCCGACTTGGGCAGGCCCACGTCGTCAAACTTGGTGAGCACCGCTTGCACGTCGGCATAGGCTTGCAGTTCCAGCAGCGCCTCGATGAGATTTTCGTGGATGTTGAACAGATTAGACACGGGGAAGTCCTTCATGAGCTGCAGCAGAAGGGGGAAGGAACGATGGCCACATCACGTGTCACCACATCACGTGTCACATAGCAGCAGCTGGGCATAGCAGCAGCTGGGCATAGCAGCAGCTGGGCATAGCAGCAGCTGGGCATAGCAGCAGCTGAGCGGCGCTTCGAGAGGTGGTGGCCATGTGGTACGAGGCCCCCTGAGCTGCCGGTGCTGCTGCGAGGCTAACCTCTCGGAGCAGCTTGACGGCCTCGCGCACCTTGCCGAGCTTTCGAGCGCACATCGCCAGCCGGCGCTTGACGTACACCAGCACGTGGGCGTCGCGGCCTGCGGTAGCAGACGGCAGTCTGGTCAATGGATGCGATCGGAGTATAGACACGGAAGTCGTGCCACAGTGGCCGGCCGACCGACCGACCGGCCGCAGGCTCTCGATGGCCAGCCATGCTACTTGCTAGCTACGCTGCTTTGCGAATTAAAGCCACCTTTGCAGCGCATTGCAGCAAGGCTCAGGCAGCTCACATTGCAGCTTGCACTGACGAACTGGACACTTACGATGCGTAGCTTCCTGAACCGGCGTGACGGCGTTACTCTGCAGCATCTTCTGACTCTTTCTGAAGAGGCCCTCGGCGATCTTGTAAGCTTGCTTCAACGCTGCCTCCACCTGGCGGTGAGAAGAGCTCCCACAATCAGCTGCCGCTTGGTCGCTCGGTGCTAGCCAACAGCTCATCTGGCTCGACGTGACTAGTGTGACCGGCGGACGTCTGCTTTCTCGCTGGGACGTGTGGAGATATGCGATGGTCTAGTCTGCAGTCGGCGAGCTGGCGTTCGCTACCAGCACAGACACGGTCTATTTTACAAATTATGGGTGGGGGCAACCCATTATCGGACGAAATAGGTGAGTTGGCAGGACAACAGAGTCCGGTGTTGGAGGTCGGGGTGGGTTGGGGGGAACAATTACTGCTGACCCGTGTGCTGCTCAGATCCCAGGGTACTCTGTTGGCCTTTGTCTGTCTGCCTTTCTGTTTCTACATTTTTGTCTCCTCGCCCACTGCTTCTCTATTTCAGCCACTAACTATGTATCGATCTCGGGGGCCAGTCTCCCGATCCATCCACCACATAAGCAAAACCAATTTAACAGGTAAGGCAGTTGCTCATCACGACCTCAGTCCCGACGTCGTGGGTTCAAATCCTGGAGTGGGCGATCTTCTATTGCCGCAGCAAGCTGTGGCGATAGCCTTTACGGCTCTTCTACCAATATATACAAAGAGGCTGTTAAATCAACTAGTGATTTTTTCTAGCAGAGGTATGACGTTGACAAGGACCGAAAGCGATCAGCAATAGAATTCTCTGAGCTACTGACGTTTATTTGAGGGCTAAGCTAGTTTACAATTACTTCTCAAATAATTGAATTATACTGGATTTCACCATAAGTTGATGCCGAAAGTCACGATTCCGCAAATGTGACAACCAGCATTGCTACGTCCGAAAGGATAGCAAATCGTGAGAGGAACTAGATAATCACCACTACCAATTTTTACGACGATCACAAACAGGGGCCAAGAACAGGGTAACAAGAAGCCAGCAAGTATGCCTGAATAAATAACAAGAGAACTGCCATTATTTCGCATAAGTGTAACCAAGTGGGGTGCTCTCGGCTTTCGTCGACTGGAAAAAACACGACAGCCTCTTTAGTGCTTTTCCAGCAGGATTACTAAGGGTGGCAATGGGTGAGTGTACGAAACCAGAACTTTGCCACATCTGGCTGCTTCCAAAGCTTTAAAGCTACCGAGTGGTGATGAAATAGATATGCAAGCTCACTAAGGCACCCAGCAAACACCCTGCAGGCTAACTAGGGGGGCGGGGCTAATGGACAAGCCACTTTTACTTCGCATGCACGACAGAAAGCTCAAGCTAGCTTAGCATCAACTTAATCATCATGGCATCGAAGAGCTACAGATGAAGAGACATGCATTCTCATAGGTGCATACACACATACGTGCACACATAAACGTAGCCTGAGAGTGTATGTGTGATCGTCTCCCTAAACAGCAACGACTTTCAGAAACACTCGTATTAAACAGTACTCGGCAACTCGTATTTTCAACTGGCATGCAGACGTTAATTCTAACAGGAAACAAGTCGGTCGTCTTCTTCGATTGACAGGGATGCTGTGCTCCGCTTGGCTAGCGTCTTGGTTCACGCCCAGCAGCAGGAACGCTGCCTCTGACTCGCCATGGTCGGGTGGGGGCCCCCAGCTTAATACCTCACACAGCAACAGTTAAGCAGCAGTACTGCCATAGGCAGTACTGCTAGTACAAGGCAAGATAGTACAAGACAGATAGTACAAGACTCTCACATGACGATCGCTACACGTACATCGTGCATACATGCATACATCACATAACTCATGTGCATATCACGAATGCACGTGCACATCCAAAAAGGTTATGGTGCAAACGCCCAGGCAGTAGATGGTATACAGTTTTTGTGGGGCCCAGTGCTTAGAGAAGGAGGTGACAGGCACAGGTACCACTTGTGACCATGGCCTGGCCAGAGCTAGCGGGCACTTGAGGAGGACGGGGTTTACTAAATACAAAGAGCCTGGCCAGAGCTAGCGGGCACTTGAGGAGGACGGGGTTTACTAAATACAAAGAGCAGCCTCAGACGATGGGTAGCTGGCTACAGACCGGCTTTTGATTCGAGCTCATGCCCGTTACCCACGCAAAGGTCACACTAACAAAGAAACTTCCAGCCAGGATTACCCCAGCCGCCCACTTTCAAAGATCTTATTAGCTGATTTAACAGCCTCATTTGTGTAGCTGGAGAAGAGCCTTAGCAGCTATACCTTTAGTTGTTTTTCCATGACTAGCCCAGGCATCGTGCCGGCATCCTAATGTGCAAGCAGATTTGCAAAACACTCAAGCAACTAAAAACTGGCACTAATGAGCAGAATAGTGACAACTAAACATGGCCAGCCAATTAGGCTTAGTCTGCAGGTGCACACGGCAAGGCCAATCATTAACACGATGAACCAGGCTGCTCGGCAGGCTGCATAGCACACGCACACCGCTCTTTACGTAAGCGGTGAAGCAACGATGCATTCATTATCCACAGCAAGCACTGCACACTCTCTCACCTCTACCATTGTGGTGGCTTCTTCTTCGGCTAGGAGAATCATTGCAGGAACATACCTGCAGCAGGAAAGAGGACACCCAAGTGAAAAATCTCGCGCAACAATTGACTGCAGATCTGCAATGCAGCTACTTAAGGTGCACCCGCACAGCAGCATAAAAGACCAACACGACGACATTCCGACATGTGCATAGAGCAAATCAAAATATATGGAGAATTAAGAAAATAAAAATCGAAAAAGGAACAATTCTACCCATGAATAACATACAGACGCAAGGAGACCTCAAACAAAAATTAATTTGTATAGCATCCCGAGAGAACTTAATCTCTATTCAGGTGCTTCACGTTTGCCTCAAGGCTCTAGCCCACGACCTCAGCCAGGCCTTGGTCGGGGCGAGCACCTTGATCGCTCGACCAAACCAGCTAAAAGCCGGCATATATGCAGGTGTGCCATGCCCAAAGCAGCACAACACACGTAGACGAGCCGGGAACCAAGGGTCCGGTGTTCGTCAGCAAAAATCGACCAGTAACCGTCATCCATTCACAACCTCTGCAATTCCCGGATTCTTACTATCATTTACTCTTAGAGAAAGAGCAAGATTAGTAAATTTAGCAGGGTCCAACAAACATTAGCTGCATAAAGTCTCAACAAAATTGCAGGCTCAGTCGGAAGGGTCAAACCTGGCAACCACGCCAAGTCACACCAGTAAAACCTGCAGTCTAGCAGCAGCTGCTATTCTGCAAGATGCAGTAGTACAGTAATAATAACATATCATGTTTTTTAGACTGCACCCTAAGAGAACCAAATCGGAATCCAGGTGGCTGCAAAACTCGCTGCAAGTGACCAAAAGGCAACGACAAGCAAGGTATCGTTAGATACAGATGCAAAAGCAAACAAGTATCATGCTACGATCAGCATGCTAAATCATACGAGAAGATTTCCAGAGCCTCTCATTAGTAGGACCCCTGGTTAGTAACATGCACTGAATCACACACAAGATTGCAAGCGAGGAAGGAGGAACGACAAAGACAGTTCATTGCACGGCGCAGGGAAGCTAGGCGTGTGAACATGTGCATCTTCAGCTGCAACTGCAGATGACGCAGAGTCAGATGCAGGTGGCGCCAGTGGCCGCGGGGAAGGCGAGTGCCAGACTTTCATGTTCATATGAGCAGAGGGCTCAAGGCTCAACCAAAAAGTTTTCAATTTACTGAGAAGGACCGGCAGATGACTAGAGATGCGCTGAGAGTTAGGAAGCACACAAGAGGAGCAATGAGGTCGGGTCGGAGCTCCAATAGAATAGAGGTGTGGATCGGCAGCAATGAGGTCGACGACGAGAAAAGACGAGCTGCTGAGTTTTGCACCGGTTTCAGACAACTAAGGGCACATACCGGCAGTCGTGAATAAAGGCAATTGTGGCAGCGCAGACCCGATATCACACAGGCTCGAGGGACTGCATCACTACCTCAACTGCTCTCCTGACCCTGCTATGCTTCCCACTTTCTCTTTGTTGCATGAGATGAGTTGCTACTGAATGTGTACAAAAAGCCGCTTAGACTGTGAGTACTCTATACAAAACTCTCCTGCGTAACACACACACAGTCTTTATGGCTTTGTGAGTTACAGACAAATATACATTACCATTACGTATCGAAGCGGCACTGTGATGCCTGTTGCAAGTTAGCGAGAGAGCACAGACTGCTGAATGGCTCCAGCCTCGAGGCCAAAGAGGTCACAAACAAAAAACTGCATCAGACCTGAATGTGCGTCAGCAGGTCAGGTGTTCATCGACTGCGCGCAGATTGACTTCATGCACCCCGTGTCTCAGCCCAAGGATAAAGTGCTCGCTGTTTATGGCCCAGGTTAAAATTACGAGTCCTGCCATAGGCGATCCTTCATTGCACACTGAAAGCAGTACTGACAGCCGTCAAGGCTCTGCTGCTGTTGCTATGCAAATGAGGCCGTTAAATCAGCCAGCAAGCTACTTCGACCTTGTCAGGAGACTTTGCAAACATTTCGCTGCCGTCGATTTTGGTGGCAACGTGGTGGGAACAGAGCATCCGCGAAGGCATCCCACATTTATGACATAAATATATATAATATAATTCATTTGGATAGCGCCCCTAGATAACTCAATCACTATTCAGGCGCTTCACATTTGCCTCGGGGCTCGAGCCCACGATCTCAGCCTGACCTTGGCCGGGACGAGCACCTTAACTGCTGGACCAAACCAGCTCGGCATGGTGGCCTGCATAATATGGCATAGCAAATGCAGACTGTGCTCATAAAACCGAACTGCTTCTCATAGGACACCCTAAGCGTGTGGCTGGATTAAAAGGCTTTGCTGTTCTAATAGGTGATGCTATTGTGCGACCTTCACCACGTGCTCGTAATCTAGGTGTCGTGTTCGACAGCTGCCTTAATTTCAAAAGCTTCATTCAGAAGACTGCCTCTACAGCTAGCCATCACATCTGATCCCTATCCAAGATTAGAAGCTGTCTCCCACAGTGGCTTGTAAAAAAATTAACTAGCTCTTTAGTTCTGTCTCGGCTTGATTATTGTAACTCCCTTTTGGCTGGGCTACCAAAGAAAGCTATTATGCCACTACAGCGGACTATGAATATGGCTGCAAGGCTGGTCTTCAAGTCCCAGCGGTTTGAGCACGTGTCACCTTTGCTGAAAGAGCTAGGATGGTTGCCGGTTGAGCAAAGGATACAGAGCAAAGTTCTTACGCCGACCCACAAGGCCTGCCACCGCTTGGCTCCTACGTACCTAGCTGAACTGCTGCACCAGTTTCAGCCTCTTCGTTCCCTCAGGTCCTGTGTGGAAAATACAATAGCTGTTCCACTCCTCCATTTAAAGACAGTTGGCGACACAAGCTTTAGCTCTGCAGGTCCTAGACTGTGGAACTCGCTTCCACAATTCTTACGCAACGACATCTACTCTCCAACTGCCGACTATGGCACATCCTTTTCAGCGGTCCTGAGCTGCTACTTCTATGCTAATTTATACTTCAACTGCTCTCCTGACTCGGCTATGCTTCCCACTTTCTCTTTGTTGCGTGAGACGAAGTCTGTTGGCTACCGAATGCGTACCGAAAGCCGCTTAGGCTGTGAGTGCGCTATACAAAACTCTCCTGCGTAACACCCACGTGGTCTTTATGACTTTGTGGAGTTACTGACGGAGATACAACGAACACGAACGAGTCTCGGACCAGGAATCAAGTGCTCACACCACACGAATGAGGTCGTACGTTTGATACCGGCAGCATGCATGTCTCTACTGTCCGCTCCAAGTAGGTAAAAGCTGCCGAGACTTTTCTGCCACAATATAAATGAGGCTGCTGAATCACATGGTCGTGACTTTAGTTGAGGGGCACAAATCCACATTTATGCAAGCTTTCCTGTCTCAGCCTAATCTTCAATGAGTGGTCTTGGCTAGGTAAGTGGCTCGGCGTACTCAACATTACAGAATTCAGAATAACGCTATTCTCTATTCGCTAGTCGGGAATAGTCGGGAATTCGCGGGGAAGGAAAAAAGTCACGGAAATACGCAAAGTGACGCATAAAAGCTGCCTAGCTGGGTGCACATGGAACTATCAAAACACAGCCAGCTGTATAGTACCAAGGCTAGCTGTCACTGTCAACTGGAGCTCGGTGCATCACGACAAGCAGCTACTTTTATCTTTATTTTACTTTTACCTTTATGCAGAAAACGGTGCAGCTGGAGCAACTGACATGCAAACACGAAAAGGCCAGTCTTGAATGAATAGTTTAGTAGAACAAAAACAAAAAAGACAGATGAGCAAAGACACCCGAGGCTTCGAGAGCTCGAGGACTTGCACTTGTTTACAAGTTCCCCCCTCCAATCCCAATCCCTTGCTGCAGCAGCAGCAGCAAGCAGCGCTTACTCGGAATTCACTTCGAGTGCTCCGCGAGCCAAAGCCAGGCGTCTGCTTGACTGCTCCTCCTTCCAAGCTTGTTGCATAACTGCAAAACGTTCGACCCCGAGTGAGAGCAAGCACCTTACTAGCTGGCTGGCACGCAGCACCGTCCGCTAGAAAAATATCTAAACGCCAATCGAGAAGAGAAAGGCGCCAGTGCGCACACTGCAGCCTCTGCGACCTACGGTCATACTCGGGGCGGCCCCCGTCGACCTCATTGCTGAAGAACGTCTGATAGTCCTGAGCAGTGAGATTCATATCGTGGCTAGTCAGAGCGTTCCGCTTCATGGCTAAATAGTAGCGCTGATACTCAGCGCCCCGAAATAGGTTCATCGGGTTCCGCCACACTTTACATTCTGCAAACAACGTGTGTTCAGTTTTTAAAGATAGGGCAAGGCCAAAGTGGAGTTACTACCTCGCGAGCGAATGCCAAGCCTCCATGCTGACAAAGCCAAGTCGAACAATCGTACACAAGACGTGCGAAATTGGAAAGGCCTGCCTTCACTTCTGCCGTGAAGATAGGCCAGCGAGACCTGTCCTTGATCGGCTTCTAAGGCAGCATCATGTCCAGCTATCGTGATCATCTTGGCCAGTCCAGTTCACACAAGTAGCATCAAGGTAAGCTATAGTGAGTCAACATCTTTGCTCGTCCCTGTGCACGTCACCCCTAACCATGTTATTCATGTTGTTTATCAAGCATGATATTACTCACCATTCAATTGTGTTTCCCTTTGCAGCAGATGTAAAGCGCCAAGAGAGAGATTGCATTCTCTGAGGGCGCTTTATCAAGTGCATTATTATTATTATTAACGTCATCGACCTATTCTGTTTATGGGCAGTGCCATGTTAAAAAGCTGGACAGTGTTTTGCAGTGCTGAACATTTACAGATGAAGATGTCTCGGTATGACTGCAGCATAGTCTCGTGCTCTGCCGATTGCATGAAGGCATTCCGATTCACCGTAATCATACTATGATAAAATGCATTCGCCCGCCACAGCAGAATAATGCTACATGCCCCTCTGGTAAGATACCCAGAGAGCTGTCACTCCAATGTCACCTATTTCTAATGAACTTACTCTGGTGCTGCCATTGGTCTCACTGCAGGACAATAGCGACTGGTTCACTTCACTGGTTACTTCAGGATTGCTGCAATTTTCTACTGGGAAGGCCACCAAAGATGACAGCCAAGCTTCTGCAGACCTTTTGAGCTGGCAGCCCAAATTGGCTACAGACGCAGCAAGTTTGAATAAAAGTCATCACCAGCTGCCGAAGAGCCTTCAATAGTTTCCTACTGAGTAGCAAAGATGGCAGTTCATGATACTTTTAACAATCTATAAATGCCACAAAAGCTCAGACTCCCATCAACCTGGCAAGCACAACTACAGATCACATACCCACCAGATCTCACAGAACGTTTGGTTTCAAAAGATTGGTTATCAGAAACAGCCACCCCATGATTGTGGGGAACAATACTTCACCTATCGACCTGCTGTGTGCTCGAATTCCTCAATAGAGCACGTGAGGTGGGAAAGCCCCATGCAGACCTGTATGAGAAGGGCTCAAAGACCCACATCGGCAGGGTTTTCTATGTGCCTAGGACTTGGAATTGCACGGCAGCGATTGCAGTCAAGCTGCCTCAGAAAAAGACAATCACGGCTGACAGTCACAAAATAAGATATTCCCACCAGAAACCACAAGTTTTTCCGAAACAACTGAACTATAACCACAAGGTAGCCACACGGTACTGCTGTAGGTAGTTTTGAAATTTACCCGAAGGGCCAAAACAAGTGACATTTATAGCATAATAAACATAACATCAACCACACGATTTCCATAGCTTGACAATCGCAGCACGGGCAGTAAAAGCACAACTGCTAGTAGGATTTGACCCCTTCCCGATTAACCACGTCCGTGTTTGAGCTGGCATGAACTAGATGATTTCCGAGTTATATCGGACGACACAGAATGCCAAACCAGTTGCACGGTGTCCCACAATTCGGCCGACGATCTCACGCTACTGTCTGCAGGTCTCTGCCGACGCTGATCCAACCTTCGGTCATCCAGTGGCTGTGCTGCCACGCCCACCCAGGGCTTGCTTCCGGCTGGGCTTCCGTCAGCTCAGTGGAGCTTTATTTGCTATCCTTGTCATAAGCCCATACTCATCGAGCCTTTAGCTCACTGTGGATCGTGCCGGTGCTCAGCTCAATTGTTTTGGCATGGACTCAAGCGGGTGCAAAATGAGCATTTTCAGGAGCCTATCATCCTGCCATACATCAGGTAGAAGCCCAAGAGCGGCCACACTCAGGCTGGTTCTCCCTCGCCCCTAGCACAGACATCTTCCAAATGTTAAATGAACAGCTTACTCATGTATCCCCAGCTTCCCGTGAATCTCTCGGTTGCTAACCTTCCCAAGATGGTGAGACCACAGCTGGCCCCTCACAACATCCATAAGGTGGCCTCCCTAGCAGCCAGAGCTGCTTCAACTGCAAACCCTTGTCGCTACGGTCTGCTGGCTGCTCTCATATCACCGGAAATCTACCTAACTTTCCCCAGTGTGCTGGCTCGTCAAGATGACGAACCTTTTATTTGATGAATAATGTCTGCAAATACAACCCAAGATGTGTCGGCCATACTTCCCACACTCCCCAGAGGCATTCCCACAAAAAACATCGGCTCTGCTAGCAGATTTTTTTTATCATGATTATCGTGTAGCACATAACGAGTGGGCAGAGTCCATACCCCGTCCCAGCTACTGAAACACGGAACTGCAGACATGCCACTGGTAATTCAGTTATCAGGTTGCAAAGGGGGGCATCAACAACCTACTTTCGGGTTTCTCGGGTTTAGTGCTCAGAAGTCCTCCTGAGCAATGATTTACCGACCGAAATAGTATTCCTTATGATACAAAACACATTCATTAGTAGCTACTAAAAATTTAAGAGTAGTTTCAACAGCTACCGGCTGGGATATATCGACCGTACTCATAGAAGGGCAACTGCAGCAAAACCTTTGGCCACTTTTGAAAGATTCTGTAATCTAAAACCAAAGCCAAAAACTATGTGGGCACAAGCAAAAATGCACCATACTAGGTAAGGTGGGCACGACCTCGGTAGGTTGTGGGTTCGAATCCTGCAGTGGGCGATCCTTTATCGCCACTGCAAGTGGTGGTGACAGCCGTCAAGGCTCTTCTGTTGCTATACAAAAGAGGCTTTTAAATCAGCAAGTATTAAGCTGCTTTATTCCTTAGTATTATAACAGCAGGGCATTGACGACTTCGACCACTAATTCATACAGCAAGACCAGCAGCATACCAAGTAGTACCAAAGGAAACCAGGAGGCACGTCATAGATGCCATTCAATCACAAACATAGATGCCAGGTTCTAACGGGTAACTGCTGTCAAGAAGTACAAAGCAGCAAGGGCACACGTGCTTCGGCGGCTCTTCCAAAACCCATGTTTCAGGAAATTCAAAATACAACAAAGAGACTACAAGTTTGTGGGCACCAGAACAGACGAACGTATTCGATTTTGCTGGCATTTTTACGGGTCAACACAACAACGCGGGTCAAGTCCCCCCCACCAGGCCAAGCATCGTACCACCTGCCTTTTGGAATTCAACAGTTTACCAATACCGCGTACAAACCTCAAATCCTTTGGGGATCGTGGATTTAGTTCGTATGCTCCCATAGCCTGGAACTCACTCCCGACTTGCGTCACAACATCCCCGGACTTGACCACATTTAAAAAGAACTTAAAAACACCTATTTAGGACACCATTTAGTGGGTCCCTGTGATTCGTCCTTCACGTGCTTATGCCTGCTGACACTGTGCATGCTGCCACTAACCACATTTGCATGCTGACCCTGTGCATGTCACCCCTAACCATGTTATTCGTTTTGTTTGTTTATCATGCACGGTATTACTCACCATTCAATTGCATTTCCCTTTGCAGCAAATGTAAAGCGCCTAGAGAGAGATTGAGTTCTCTGAGGGCGCTTTATCAGGTGCATTATTATTATTATTATTATTATTATTATTATTAACACTTCCTAAAGCTCGGTACGCTGTTAGTGCTGTCTGAGGGAGAGAACTTGTTTGAGAGAGGTAGAGCATGCAAGCAAAACATTGCGAGGATTTTCCCATGAAACATACAACAGCATAATGCTAACACTCGCGCTGCATCTCAGGATCAGCGGTACTTCCTGTAGACTGCGTGGCTACTTTGAGATTCCGACACTGTCGGTGGCTTCTGGGCTGTTGCGATTTATGACAGTGGTATATAAATAACAGGCGGCAAAGGCCCGGGAAGGAACGTCGAGGCTGCAGCGGGCTACAGTAGGCGACTGCCCCATTGCGGGGCGTCCCTGAGAATAAACGTCTGTGAGCCCGCTTCGGTGTTCTGTGTGGTATTGCATACCTGTCGCTTAGAGAATGTCAAAGTACAGACTGTGCTAGGGTAAACAGTGCTTCGGCAAAAGTTGAACACCCGGGGTTATCTCCAACAACGGTTTTCCTACCTGTAACCTGTGGGTTTGAGACCGAAGTCTCGTCATTATCTCCAGCTCCAAATAAGGGTGATATATGGCTAACGGAAACATGCTCTATAAAGGATGTTCCGTGCTTCTTAAAGTACCACCATTCGAATATCTACAAAGTTAGAACACCAGAGAGATTGACAGTCGTGCACAGCACGCTCAACGAGTCACACAAAACTAACGGCTACGGTCTCAAAGAATGGCATGCAGCAGAACAACCCCAAATTAAAAAAAAATCCCAGCTGATTAAACAGCCTCTTTTAGTATAGCGACAGAAGAGCCTTTACGGCTATCACCACTGCTTGCAGTGGCGATAAAGGATCGCCCACCGCAGGAATCGAACCCACGACATCGGGACCGAGGTCGTAAAAGCAACCGCCTTACCTAGTGTGCCATCACGGCTCACCAGTCTAGAGCAACAGCACCAGCACGGTTCTAAGATTTATCTTATCAACATAAAAAACGAGAGCATGCTCTAGTTACACGTCTTACTTTGCTGCTGGGAGGGGGGCTAAAAAAACCTTGATTCCAAGACCTTAGGCATTGCAAAAATCTGCATGGGATACCAATGCAGTCTTCATTCGCAAGCACATGGGTTGATAAAAGATGCACGGTCAAGAGCAAAGCATGTGCACGACTTCTGCTCTATCTAACACACGCATACACAAGTCTCCACTGCCATCTAAATAGTGCTCACTTATTGCCATTAATAATAATAATAATAATAATAATAATAATAATAGTAATACTAATAAATTTGAATAGCACCTACAGAGAACTTAATCTCTCTCTAGGCACTTAACATGTGGTGTAAAGGAAGCACGATCATACGGTTAGTGGTATCATGCACAATGTCAACAAGTAAAAACATGGTTAGGGCAACCTGCATTATCAACATGTAAATAAGGTTAGTGGCATCAAGCACAGTGTCAGCACGCAGAAACACATAAAGGACAAATCACAAGTACCCGCCAAGTGCTGTCAAAAACAGGTGCATTTTTAGCTTCTCTTTAAATATCACCATTAAGCACAATACTATGCCTGAAGATGTAAGAAGTAAGGAAGTAGAAACAATGCCTTTTCCAGTGACATTACCAAAAAAGTTGTGGAAGACTGCAGCGATTGGCTGGAGCAATGCTCACTTGTCACTGCTCATGATTGTTCAGCTATCATGCGGTGCATACACTATCTTTCATCCATCTGACCACAAACTAACATCAACTGAGTCTATTAGAAGTTCAACCAGTAACCTAGGCAAATCGCTGTCACGAGTTCAAAACAAGCACCATGTATGCCCTAGTCAGATTCTGCACTCCCACTTGCCCCACCCTCTGGATCTACACCAGCAGAAGCCACTGCAAACCAGGGACCTCTACGAACATGACCTTCATCTGAACATGAACTGCTCCATGACCTCTGGGACCGAAAACACACAGCCTTCATTCCAAGCACTGCTAGAATTTCAAATCAACACCGTGGCATACACCAGGATCACGCTTGCTCTGAGCATAAAGAAAAAGTGAAGCTCAAACATGACTGAGCCCAGGGAGAACCTACACGGTAGCTTGGATACGCAGCCACCGAACGGTGGCATCACATCGCTACGATGTTGCACTTTTGTAGCCATTTAACCACTGTACATCACGCAACGACTTCATGAAGCAGGAGGTTGAATTATATGAGAGCCTTGTCCCTCACTTATGGTGCGCCAGCACAAAACAGGCATGAGCTGCATTTGCAACGAAAATAACTGTCATAATCATAATACTAAGATTCAATCTACTAGCTGCTAAAGCAACAGCTTAGATCCAAAAATAGCAAGGCACCATAAGGACCATACAGACTATGTGAATACCATGCATGATATCTGCCCTTACCAATGCAAACACAAAAGTGAAGCTCCCACCAATGATATACAGTAATACTAACCATAACAATCCACCTCTATAATTGTGGATGCATCTTTTAGTGGGTCCCTGTGATTCGTCCTTGATGTGCTTATGCGTGCTGACACTGTGCATGCTGCCACTAACCACATTTGCATGCTGACCCTGTGCATGTCACCCCTAACCATATTATTAATTTCGTCTGTTTTTCAACCATGATTGTACTTACCATTCAATTGCATTTCACTTTACAGAAAATGTAAAGCGCCTAGAGAGAGATTAAGTTCTCTGAGGGCGCTTTATCAAGTGAATTATTATTATTATTATTATTGCATAATGGAAGTCACATCAACCGATATCACAGAGGGAGTTAAGAGGAAAATCTATCTATATAACTATACCTATAACTATATTCATATATATACACACACGTGTGTGTGTGTGTGTGTGTGTGTGTGTGTGTGTGTGTGTGTGTGTATAATAATAACATTTGATTTGTGTGTGTGTGTGTAGGCGTCAAACTACATTATATAGTCCACTGGCTAAAATCAACAATAGCTCGGAGAGCATCAAAGGATAACTTTAATGCATCCGAAGGGCTTCGAAGGACTACTAATTTCTCTGTTCAACCCATGGCTTCTGCTTCCATTGAGGACGGTGGAGTCTTTCACAGAAATGGTACCGGAACAAAAGCGAGCAAAGTAAAGCAGAATATATGCCTAGGCGTGGCGAGTAATAACAAGGAAAACAAAGAGAAAGTTCCTTAACGTAGCACAGCCAAAGCTCAACAGAAACGTTGCATACAGTAAGTAAACTCTACAACGGTAAGAGATCGAAGAAGCCCAGAAGAATGAAAGTAAGGTGCAAGCAATTCACAGCCCAGATAGTGGGTTCAAGTTCTTAGCCGCCACTAGGCCGGCATACCAGCTAAGCCGGTGGACACTCGTGCTCGCATTGCAATGCAACACTAGGACATCCCATGATCTTTGCAGGCATAAGAAATTAATAATAATACATCTGCATTGCTCCTAAAGAGAACTAAACACGCATTCACGCAGGCAAACACACACACACACACACACCCCATAATAGCCAAATAGCTATAGAAATCGTTGCACTATGATAATTCCTATTAGGCTATAAACGCTGAAGTGTTAGTGAAGCATAGGCTCCACAAATGATGCCACATGAGGATTTGTATTTCGAAGTAATATTGTAGGCAAATAGCACATGCCATCTATTTAGTTTGCTTGCAATGAACTAAACAAGAATATAACTAAATAAACTGAATAAAAAAGAGAAAAACAGGCTGTTTTGATAGGTTTTTAGGCCACTTCAAAGACAGCCCCAGTTAGGAAAGATAATTGTAAGTAGCATCGTCCCTCCATTGAGCACATAGATTGGTTAGACATCCTGGGGACTGCACCATTTCAGACAGACCATTCGTAGGGTTGGCAAATGTGCATCTTAAGTAACATCCGAAGTTCCAAAATGTTTCATTTTAAACAGGGATCGAACATTATTTGATGAAGTATATCGACCTTATCACTGACCTCTAGGAATGGTCCTCCAGGGTTGGGTAGTCAGCTGCCGTAGTGGCAACTCACTCAATCAAACCATATCTGCATAATAATTATGTTGGATGATTACAGAAGCTGACCAACTCCTACACACACACACTACTTTCAGACTCTTCAAAACTTGCTAAACTTCGAATGCTTCACCGTCCCAATTCACAGTCCCAATTCACAGTCCATACACTTAGCAAGCAAGCAAGCATAAAACCACACTTCTTTCATTCGTGTATGAAATATCGTCAACATCTGGCATGTGCCGCCAAGTTATGGAAAAACCTAAGATCACCAAGAAACAGGAAAACATCACCAAGAAATTGGCTTGGCTAGCATAACTCGTGTAGCCTCAGCAGGGATTCTAGGAGTCCTAATCCATACAAATTAGTCGACACCTTACTTAGACTTTTCTACCTCTCCTCAAAGATCTATCGGCACATGCAATAAGCTGCATGGAAGTGGTACAAATCTCGATGACTGGCATTTAAGTTGCAAACGTCACCACTGCACTCCGAACTGCACAAGCTACCTACGACTTCAAGATCCTACCACTTCAGGTCCATTCATTCTCTTGCTCCAGGTTACAGTTTGGAACTATTTCCTTCTTGAGTGTGCCCTTGCACTAGCTGCTCTTCTGACTTCGTTTGGTTAGCTGTGCTTCCAACTAACCAGTGGTGGCTGGTTTAAAACTCTCCCAGGATCCTGAGCTTTGGCAGCAACTGCTTTCAGCTTTCTTGAGAACTTGTCTAGAGAAAAGTGCTACCACTAAAACTGACTTCAAAAGCACCACATCTAACCTTCAAAGTGCCGCAACTGTCTTCTAGCTGTGTGTGCCTGCGTGAGTGCACATGCGTGTGTACAGTCTGCACGACAGACAAGCTATCAGCATAAATGACATCAAACAATCTGTTAGTGGTCAGGGTAGAGAGAACAAGCCAGCACGGATGTGTCTGCAAGGAATAACTGCCTTTGAGGCTTCCATGTGTTTGAGCCTAGCTGATGATAAGAAGTAATGTCAGATTCTCATAAATTACATCCAAATGAGGGAAACCATTCCTGGAAGCAGAATCTGTAGTCTATTATGAGCGAATAATTGAAAGCCGAAGAGGCCAAAAATCAATACAGCTTGTAATACGGCAGTAACTTGAGGAGGAAACACGACCACCTTGCCAGGTGTTCACTTGCAGACCCTGACTGCTGAGTTGAGGCAAACATAAGGCCGAGTTGACATTGTATGCACGAGCTGTGTACCGTGATAAATAGCGGGCATGCACATTTTCTCCTCATTCGGCATTCAGGACAGAGCCCTGAAGACCACCATCAGATTTCAATTTGCCGTTGCTTGCTCGAACCAAATTGCAGTCACTGGATGCATGAATTCGCATGCTTATATTTACGTGCCTGCTGTGATCGGCTACCGAAGAGATTATCTGCTGCACGAGAGTTTCGAGTCTACGCCCTGCTAATGCTCCACCACCACATCATCGGCAATCTGCGAATGGCTAAATGAATCACAGGGTGCACAACATTCGTATCCTTGTGCATAGAGTGTGTTGATAATGGGGTGGTAATCTAGGGCACGAATGAGCGCTTACAATCTTGGGTAATCAGGCCAGCTGAATACCTAGGTGCACGACCTTCAGATTTAATTGAAAAATTTGATGAACATCGTTTGGGCACGATAGCCCATGAGGTAAGGTGCTCACTCTTCACGGCTAAGGTCGTAGGTTCAAATCCTGCAATGGGTGATCCTTTATTACCAACTGCAATCGGTGGTGATAGCGGTTAAGGCTCTCCTGCTGTTAAATAATGAGGCTGTTAAATCAGCCAATACTTTTACCATCTGAAAGCACTGTATACATAATGCTGTTTGACTGGCTCTGAACCTGCAAACACGGTTGGCTTAGTTGCTGCACTTAAAAACCGCACATGTAAAGACTGCCTCTCCTGCTGCCGACTTCGGCATCTGCTTTCCAGCAGTCCAATGTAACTACTTTTAAGCTACTCACTTCCTCAGCTGTCCTAGTGACTCAGCTATGCTTTTGTCTTTATCTTTCTTGCGTGTAGCGAGTTTTTAGGTGCAATGAATGCCTGCTAAGAAATTATGGTTTAGCGGGTCACTGATGAAGATAAGAACAAAATTATATACTAGCCTGAAGCTTAATAAGTGGATTGAATAGTCATCGAGCCCAGAGCACAATAAAAACCCCAAGACATACAGCAATCACTTCGATCTGTCTGAGCTTGAAGATAAGGTTTTTGCACTTGACAAGGTAGTGGGTTCAAGTCCTTAACCAGGAAATACTTTATTGCAAGCTTCATGCAGCTGATAGCCGCTCAGGCTTGTATGCCCTTTGCATAAATAAATATCATTACAATAAGTATCATAAAGTTCATTTTGATAGGACCCAAATAAAACTTAATCTCTTTCCAGGCACTTTACATATGGATATACGGCAGCGTTCCAGCCCACGAACTTGGTCGTTAAAGCCAAGCACCTTATTACCAGGGGGCCAACAAGGGGGTGGGGGCTTTTGAAGAGCCCATCTCTACTATTTGAGTGCACGATCTCGTAGTTTCCTGTTAACTTGGCCATGCAGCAGCCTTAGCATGCTATTACATGCCTGGCTGCAGCAGCTGCAGCAGCCTTGAGCAAACCATTATAGGTCTGGTCATAGGATTGAACACTATAGCAGCAAAGCTGATCAGCTAATGAAAACATCTAATTACCTGCAACCTGAAACACGAGGACAACGGTTATAGAAATACACGCGACCCCTAAGGGAGCTATCACATCAGCAGGTACAGACATAAAGTTGCCTAACCCTGTGCAGAGAGGCCTGCCAGTCGTGAGCAGCACAGTTGCCACATCTCACCACTTCTAGCTGACCTTCACTGGCTCCCAGTCAAGCAAAACATCGGCTTCAAGGTTCTGTCACTCACTCTTAGGTCTCTCCATTCTTTGGCTCCAGCCTACCTATCAGATCTACTACCCCACCAGGCAAAGCAACGTACCACCCACTTTTCGGAAACTAGTTACCCATACCTCGTATAAACCTCAAATCCTTTGGAGACCGTTCCTTTAGTTCGTATGCTCCCAAAGCCTGGAACTAACTTGCATCACACCATCTCCTGACTGGACCTCATTTGAAAAGAAACTAAAAACGTATCAATTAATGACAGCATTTAGTGGGTCACTGTGATTTTACCTTTATGGCCTTATGGGTGCTGACACCCAGCGTGCTGCCACTAACCATATTTGCATGCTGACCATGTGCATGTCACCCATAACTATGTTATTATTGTTGTTTATTGAGCATGCTACGACTTACCATTAAATCGTGCTTCCTTTGCAGCTAATGCAAAGTGCCTAGAAAAAGATTAAGTCCTCTGAGGGCGCTATTACAAATGTATTATTATTATTATTATTATAAAGCTATTACAGCATATGTAGATTCCATTTAATGCACGAGCAAAATAACCAACACAATCGGTGGGTGTTGGGGCTCAACTAAGTGTGTGGTGTCTGTAGGATCTGCTTCTCATATGATGTACATGCCCACCAGGGCAGGCACTGTGAAAAGACCAGTACGCCCAGCTGGTCCACCAGCAGGACCGACCTGAATGGGATAAGCCTGACTACTTGCTGCACACCCCTTCAACTCGACAATGCTGGCTGCCCTGGGCAACGGCCTGGGTATGGGCCCCTTCGGCAAAATGAAGATGATAATGATCGTATTTGGTATTTAGCCTCCTAACAAAAGCTGCAAGAGAACTGGTAGCCAAAGGTTTAACGACAAGCATGAATTATCATGCTGAAACAAGCATGCAAAAAATACTAGCTGATGCAACAGTCTCTTTTGTATAGCAACAGAAGGGCCTTTATGGCTATCACCACTACTTGCAGCGGCAATAATGGATCGCCCACTGCAGGATTCGAACCCACGACCTCGGGACCGAGGTCGTGAAAAGCAACTGCCTTACCTAGTGTGCCATCACGGCTCCCGCTAAAGCACATAAGCCGACACCCAGGGCAGTCGGTTAAGAAAATCAACTGCTCGGTAACGGGCACCAACAAAGCACGCACAAACAAAAAAGACAAATTCACTGGGGCACATACAAGCGTAGCAGGGCATATGATGCGCCTCTAACCGAGAATTAAATGATGAAAAATGTCCATGCAGGTGGTGACAGAACCCGTAGCAGCAAGGTCCCGACTTTCAGTGCATACAAACTGAAGGTCCAAAACCACAAGATTGTTATCTAGCGTGAAATACAGCAAGACGACAGGAAGCCGAGGAACACGTGACTGGATGAGCAAGGAGGTCGAATAGGTAGGCTGGTTTCAGCTAGTCAAGCAACCAGTCGGTGAGAGATTAAGGTCTACGCAAAGCTTGATGGAGAGGCCGCAAAGCTCAAACAGAAGTGTTGTGCAGCTGGCAACTACACTGTCGACGACAGACTGAGACCGAGCTGCTGAGCTTTGCACCAAGTTCTGACGATTCAGGGTACAGGCCGGGAGTCTCCAGTAAAAGGAATAGCAGCAATCAAAACGTGATGTCCCAAACACAGAGACCTGAGTGTGCCCCTACAACCAGAGACGAGGCTATTTCTCTGAAGACTTGTTCGAGTAAGACTGTCCTCATCAGGATTTATACAGGACATATATAGGACTTATAGAAAAGTCTGGAAAATTGTGGGCTTGCTTAGACCCAGACACCGTAGCCAACCTAGTACATGCATCTGTGACATCCCATCAAGATTTCTGGAGCTTAATACTTTCCGGACTTTGTACTTGTGCAGTTAGACACATTTGGTGTAGAACTTGCAGCTAAACTAGCCTGCCCAAAAAATGTCATAGCTGCCAAATTACACAAGTTCACACTGGTCGCCCACCATAAAGCATATCGAATCTGAGATTATGTCACTTACTTAAATGTCCCTTCATTCTTTTGCTCCGACTTTCGACCCGAAATAATTATTCATCAGACATTCGATCACTCTACCACCCCCCTGCTAGTCTCTCTGGAACGGGAAGCACCAAGATGCCTTTAATCAGTACGACTTCGACTACTGGCTTTGCAGGGCAAAAGAACATACAACAAAACATGTCGTTCTTTCTTTTTAAAACTACAATAGTGTGCCCACAGGCACCGTTGACTATCTATGAGTCCGACTGACAGTTTAGCTGCATTCATTCTTACGACCAGCCATGTTACACTGGCCCGCGATGATCATCCACAAGCAACGTAATAATAATAATAATGCACCTGATAAAGCGCCCTCAGAGAACTCAATCTCTCTCTAGGCGCTTTACATTTACTGCAAAGGGAAATGCAATTGAATGGTGAGTAATATCATGCTTGATAAACAACATGGATAACATGCTTAGGGGTGACATGCACAGGGTCAGCATGCAAATGTGGTTAGTGGCAGCATGCACACTGTCAGCACGCATAAGCACATTAAGGACGAATAACAGGGACCCACTAATTGCTGTCCTAAATAGGTGTGTAATGTATGGGTAGCAGCTGGCTGGCACCATGGCCTAGCAAGACTGGAATCGGCCATCGTGAACCTTAGCTCATTCGCGACAACACGAGGACCAGCAGCAGAACTGCAGGCCGATCTGGCTCCGATCTAGCCGAGCTCGGCAGCAGCCCAGCATTCCCAGCCAGCTGCTCCCACGAGAATCAAGTCGCGATAGGTGCAGGCCTGTCATTCGGTAGGTTGGTGGTATCGGCACAGAGCATAGACAACAAGCTGCTAGAAAAAACTGCTGTGTGCCTCAAGCGCACAAATGCTCACACTTTGGCTCAGCTGGTGCATCATTCAGTCACACAAACGCACAAATTTCATATCGCCATAAGTATTATTACTATTAAAATGCGTGCGAATGAAAAAAAACATATAAAATATGCGTGCATCGTCTGTGCAATGCTAGGAGTCGAGGATCTCCTATTCACAACTGATTCAAGCCAGCTGCCAATCCATAGGCAGTTAAAAGTCTATTAAGCGAAAGAAGCGGCACCGTGTCTATCCACCTCAGGCAGAGCGCGGCTTTCCAATAACAGCCACGCCGGCGGCTCATTTGGATGACACTAAGGCCATACAAAGACATGTCAGAAGGCCAAGGCAGCAGATGCCGAAAACCAAGACAGCACACGCCAGCACATCTTCGCACGCCAAAATCAGCTTCCGAAGCATGGGCTGTCATTTGAATGAATTCCCGGTACGAGCGACTGCTAAGAGACTAGACGAGTGAGCTAAAATTCTCGACGGCCGAGCCAAGTCGCTAACGGGCCCAGTTATAAGATATGCGGAAACTGCATCCGCAGCTGGAAAAAAAACATAGGAACACCCAGCTCAGAATCAAGCCAACTGTCTACACGTTCGTTCGCTGGCTGGCTTACCAAAATTATTCCTGAGATAAGTGATGATGTCCCAGTCAGAGCCACGTAGAATTTCGGCGTCAGAGTATTCAACACCCAGTTACCTTTTAATAAAACCAAGGCAAACAAAATATATGAAGATCGTACATAAAATTCTTAGCCAAAATACACATTACAGATGCACGGCTATGCAAAGGTCTGCCAGCGCCATGCGATCACAGAGATCGGATGAGAGAAATAAGATAGCTGGAAACAGTCCTGCAAAAGCTCGACGCATGCCTCTGAAATGCTGACACGACCAGCTGAATATAGCTTCAGCATGGATCTAAGAAGCTACGCATAAACCCGGCACACAACGGCGTTGCTTAGCGCACGCCGGGCTACTTTCTCTTCGCCTGCCAATAAGACGAAACCGGCACCCGGACGGCATGCTGGGGCTTTCCCTTGAATGAGGACCTTGGGCGAGGGAAATCATAGCATGAGCAAATTAATCCTACCGAAGTTAAGTGAGGCCACCTTCATTGGGTCACGAAACAGAATAAGTAACAGCAGCGACGAGATAACGCTGACCGTAGCTACCAGAATCTTGAGCGCTGCCATATTGCCGACGTAGCAGCGGCCCAATTTTTTCCTTTCCGCAAGGCTAAAAGGGAATGTTGTGTTGTCAACCTCAAGGGCTGTCAGAAAATATTTTAAATATCTATTAAAGAATATAAAAACATTAGAAAGCTGAGCCCGACCGTTTAATTCAAGTTCGAGCATGCTGCGGTCCTGCTGCATGTCGTCCTCCTTGTCTGAAGATGTTGGGCGGGATAGCTCAAAGCGCAAGTAGACTGTTGATCTGATCCGTCGGTGAGTTCAAGGTGTTTCTTCTATGGCATGTAATGCTCTCCAATTAGATATTGCTAAATTTACTTTACATTTCAAGCATAATCCATTAAAGACCATCCTATATCGGTGCGTTGCCGGTCTCTTGGGGTGTTCCCACGTCACTTGCTGCGTTGCCTTCTGCAGACTTGCGGCATTGCCTTCCGAGGTCTTTCTTGCGCTGCTCCATCGAATGCAAAGTTGAGCTCACCGCGTATTTATTCATCCGATTATGGCATGTTGTTTGTTATAATGGCGCCGTAGCGGCGCCTGAACCGAAGCTCTTTGCCGCAACCGCAGTGAACGTAGCAGTGAACATAGCGGGTGCTAGTCCTTGCAAATGCCTGACTATTACTGGTGGAGCTGGCAGCACTTAAAAAGAAAGGCGAACGAGTCGTAGTGGCTGCATGGAGACACGCAGGAATTCCGATGGTAGCAGAACACGGCAGCAATCAAGAAAGCAAATACTTTAATAAATATTTATATACGCGTCCGCAACGTCGAGAAGTCGGTTGGTGAGCCACAGAGAGCTGGATTTCCACCGCAAAGCAGCCATAACGTAAAGCTTCCGTACAGCTCCATGTCCCGAGTACTGATCATTACTACAGTTGTCCCGTTAATACGGTCGAAATCACAGATGACATTTGGCTCCTGATGCTAATAACTCAGGAATAGCTAATTATCTCAAGCACTGTCATACTATTAACGATTTAGAAGGCGCATATTTCAAAGGGCATTGGTTCGCCGAACTGCAAAGATCTGGGTTGCTGTCTGTTCTCTTATTAGATTAGTTTTTTTCTTCAGATGGAGCGAGCATTAATCGTAGGTTAGCCTTAGACCTAGCCGTTCATTTGAACTCTAGAATTGACTTTGGTTCGTGGTTTTCCCGCAGGCGGATAGTTCGAAAAGGCACGTCTGTCTACTTCACGTCTACCATCGGTTTGTTGGAGATGATCAACCCATCTCATGATTTACTGAAGTAGTGTCCAGACCGCGTCTCATGCATGCTCTTGATTTACCTGCACCGCTTAGCTTCATTCTCACGGCGAGTTTTTGTTTCTGCTCGCAAGAAGTCTTGGTAAAGTCGATCATGTTGGCAGTGCTTGTAAGTTTTGGTCAGATTGGGTGAGCAGGTGGAATTGGGTGAGCAGTTGGGATGGCAGCTAGTCATGTGGTAACTGGAGTTGGTAGCCTGGTAGCTGGGTCGTCAAAAGGAATGCCTTCTCTAGCCGATCCACCTACATTAGCTCAACCTTGGTGACTTGTGTGCTTAATGCCTACCTAGCTTTTGGGTAACCTTGTTTCAGCCTCATATTCTAGATTTGGATGTCTGAGCATTTCAGGGCCTATTGCCGCATGAAAAAAATGCAACTGCAGATCCCATAACAGAGTTGACACTAGTGTTTAGTTCTGTCATGCTCTGTGGCCTCGGGTGACTACCCTGTGCCACCATTGCTTGCAAAAACGGCGATTGCTGTTCAACATCGTTATGTCTTTGCTGTCGTATGCATATGCTGCTGACTCCAGTGGATACCAGAGGGAACACAATTGCATTCTCGATCATGAATTAGGTTGCTTCGTACTACCAGTGTCATGATATGCTGAACTTGCCGTGTATAGCATAAGCAATGATGTTGATACATATGTGCCTTCTTGTGTGCTGTCTTTTCACGGCCACCTGTGGCGTTCTTTATTTTTAGCCTAGTCACTCTTTTGTTACGTAGTTGCATATGCTGAAGTGATGTGCAACGCTATATCATGCAATGTTGCTATACAAAGGAGTTATATTATTATTATATTATAGTGAAATTTTTACATCAGCTGTGGCAATCAACAAAATCCTCCAGGAGTTTGCTCTCACGAAAAATTAGTGGTGCCGGGCCTTTCCCATGTTAGCGGTTCTTAGATGACACCCATGCACAGAATGTGAGACCCGGCTGACCTAGATGATAGTTGCTATAGTAGATGCTCCTACCGAGCACGCAATCTCAGGCATGGCTCAGGTGGTTATGGGACCCCAGCCATCATAAAATTATGGTTAGCTGATTCGACAGCCTCACTTACATTTCTTTACATTGCAGCAAAAGAGCCTTAACTGCTGTCATCACTTTCAGTGGACAATAAAGGATCACCTGCAGATCTCAACCCCGCGATCCTGGGTCGTGGAGAGCAACTACCTTACTTACCCCATGGACTTTTTGCAACCGTTTAGGAAGTGCTATAACCGGGTACATTGCTTATCTGGAAGGTGGGCACGGCCTAATGTAATGTAATGTATCTCAATCTGTAACTCCACAGAGACTATGTATGTTATGCAGGAGAGTTTTGTATAGTGTACTCGCAGCCTAAGTGGCTTTCGGTACGCATTCGGTAGCCAGCAGGCTTCATCTCACGAAACAAAGAGAAAGTGGGAAGCATAGCAGAGTCAGGAGAGCAGTTGAGGTAGAGATTAGCATGTAAGTAGCAGCTCAGGACCGCTGAAAACGTTGAGTCGGCAGCAGGAGAGTAGTTGACGTTGCGTAAGAATTGTGGAAGTGAGTTCCACAGTCTGGGACCTGCAGAGCTAAAGCTTGTGTCGCCAACTGACTTTACATGGAGGAGTGAGACGGAACAGCTAATTTATTGTCCATACAGGACCTGAGGGCGCGAAGAGGCTGAAACTGGTGCAGCAGTTCAGCTAGGTACGTAGGAGCCAAGCGGTGGCAGGCCTTGTGGGTCAGCGTAAGAACTTTGCCCTGTATCTGTTGCTCAACCGGCAGCCATCCTAGATCATTTTAGCGAAGGAGACACGTGCTCAAACCTCTGAGACTTGAAGACTAGCCTTGCAGCCATATTTATAGCCAGCTGCAGTGACCTAGTTGCTTTCTTTGGTAGCCCAGCCAAAAGGGAATTACAATAATCAAGAGACAGAACTGAGGAGCTTGCTAAAAAAAAATGCAAGTGACTGTGGAAGATAGCTCCTAGCTCCTAATCTTAGATAGGAATCGGACGTGATGAATAGCTGTCGAAGCAGTCTTCTGAATGAAGCTTTGAAATTTAGGCAGCTATCGAAAACGACGCCTAAATTTCGATCACGTGGTGCCGGTCGCACAACAGCATCCCCTATTAAACGAGCAAAGCCTTCTAATCCAGCCACACGCTTAGGGTGTCCTATGAGTAGCAGTTCGGTTTTATCATCATTTAGTTTCAAGAAGTTTTCCGACATCTAGGATCGAATATCGGCAAGGCAAACATTCAGTTTCTCAGTTGCTGCAGAAGATTCCCACGGTTTGAATGACAAATACAACTGAGTATCGTCAGCATAGAAGTGATATCCTATTCTATGTGCCTTTATCACTTCCCAGAGGTTGAGTGTTAATGGAGAACATCAAGGGACTGAGGACAAACCCTTGAGGGACTCCACTCGTGTGTGAGACCTGACCCCCACACGACACAGATTGAATACGATCAGACAAGTACGATTTAAACTGCACTAGTGCCTTGTCTGCCAGACCGAATCGATGTTCTCAATCGTTCAAGTAGAACATCGTGATCTATGGTGTCGAAGGAAGCTAATAGGCCTCCTAAGCCGACTAATGTGTACCTATTTCACGAACCAGGGGTCTGAAGATGCTTCAGGGTTGTGAAAATAAAAATGTCAATAATGCTTCCCAATTATGCAGTTTTTGAATGAGACAGACTAAGCAACCACACACTGCATATCCATATAGTACTTACGGTATAGTACAAGTGTATTGTTATTAATATTATTATTATTATTATGAAGCTGTGACTGTCACACGATATAGGTAATTCTCTAATTGGTCAATCAGCTAGCATGGAGAAGTAGTTGTGCCATCGAGAACTGGACTACTTCTTGCAGAGATATGACTTACGTTGGTAAATTGCACATCCATTATAGACCACTAAAATCATGAATTTTTCATGAGCTTTTCATATGTATAATAGTAAGGGCCCTCAGGCAACTCAATCTCTTTACCGATCATACTGTGTGTAGTTCGGTGAATCATCGTGCTTCCTTTGCAGCAGATGTAAAGTGCCTAGAAAGAGATTAAGTTCTCTGAGGGTGCTATATCAAGTGGCGTGTTATTGTTATTATTATGGCAGCATGCCGCTGCACTGTGCAGTGCTCTATGCACGGTCTTGCACTCGTTGCCTAATCCGATTTGTAACCACCTAATCCAATGCTGTTTCTGTGGGAACCAGTGTTCGTAGTCAATGCCCAAGCCATAATAGTTCTACTTGCTTTTTACACAGAAAGGCTAGAATCAGACCATTTTAGCCTGCAGATTTGCCATTTGTAAAGGAAATCTGCAAATGGCATCTTACTGGGTTTTCCAACAGTTGGAGCATCAATCTGCACCATATTTCTGCCGACTGTAATGTAATTTAATGTCACATACCTCCACAAAGACTATATGTTTCCAAAGCAGTTTTTGTATAGCACACTCAAAACCTAACAGGCTTTCGGTACTCATTTGTTAACCAACAGACTTTATTCCACACAGCAAAAAAAGTGAGAAGCACAGCTGAGTCAAGAGGGTAGTTGAGATAGTGAGCAGCATGGGAGTGGCTGCTCAGTACGGCTGGAAAGTATGTGCCCAAGACGGCAGCAAGAGAGCAAATGTCGTTGCCTAAGCGACTGCTACTTATCACAAGGATACCACTGATGTCTGATCAGCGCATATGCTTCTGCCAAGTGGGGATGAAACGCTTGGCGAGAAACATTATGTGACCGTGTTATGGGGATGCTGACACTCCTGCTTAAACTAGTTGTCATGAGGTTGGACATCTTGGGAATAGCAAATCCGGTGGGCACTACAGCATCAACAAATGTTCTGGGACTGGTTCGATGACCGGGGTAGCTGGATCTGATCGTCTGCGCAATACCGATGTCGGGGTTGGCCGACTCGGTAATATGGTGACACTCAGATTAAAATTGCCACTCTTGGCGGACCTTGCACGGCCATACAAGAGGCTACAGGAATCGATATTGGTAAATATATGTTAAGTAGCAGGCTTACTGAAAGTTATATCATCCGGCTGGTTGTAAAACTGTTACCATTTGCTCACCTGCTGTCATGAAGCAGGTGGCAAACAGTGGGCCCAAGACTACACCCGGTGGACAGAGGTCATCAGGATTTCTTTTATAAACTGATGAACCTAAGAAATTTAGCATAAGAAAGTGATGCATAAAGCTTTGCCGATGGAAAGATTCAGGGAACCGGCACGACTGCCTTGGACTTACTGTGAAATTCAGTAGCAAATCGGTTATGGTATTAGGACTGCTCTCTCGGAAAAGGTGTTTGTGCTCTGCATCAGGCCTAAGTGTTTGTCCGCTTGTCTTTGAGTTTATGTTAGTGCACTCAAGCATACTTGCACATGTGCACATCTGTGCATGTATATGCACGTGCTGGGTGTGTTTGGGATGCTGCTCGAATCGTTTCATGTTCTTTTCCGTGTTCCCGTGCATATATGCAGCTAGTTATCGATGCTGACTGAGATGCTCTCTTTCTTTGCAGCCCTCCCCTGGCAAAGCATGGAGCTGCATGCCTCGCCTGGTAGTGACGTTGTCCATTCGACTGCCATAGTGTGCAAAGACTTGTCGATCGAATACAACGACAGAACACGCCTGCGTGCTCACTTTTCCCGATTTGGCAATGTCACCAAAGTGTTTGCCAATGCAGAGAAGCGGCAGGCGTCAGTGCACTTCGATACCCGGCTGAGTGCTGCAAACGCTCTGAAGCATGGAAAGGATGGCACGTCGATGAAAATCTTCTGGAAGCGGCCAACGAGAAAGTCAACAGGTGCAGCAAATTCTGCTGCAGGTGCTTTTGTGCTTGCCGTTCTGAGTGGAACCTTTATTGCGATCCCTTGCTTCACCGAGCTGTATGTATTTAGCCAGTGATTTCTCTCTTATCAATTCATCGAGTGAAATGCACGTTTAGTTGAAGGAAGCTAGCTGGATCGTACCAGGAGTGAGTTTGGCGAACAATCGTGCGGACAGACTAGCATTAGTAATGAGCACGTAGTCACAGAGGCATACAGGCTGGGTTGCTAGCTGTGCACCTGTTGCTAGTGTGAAGTGAAATTTTACAGATTTTCCAAATTTGTCCATTATCGCGTCACCCTATGTAATGTCATGTATCTCCGTCTGTAACTCCACAAAGCCATAAAGACTACGTGGGTGTTAGGCAGGAGAGTTTTGTATAGCACACTCATAGCCTAATGGGCTTTCGGTATGCATTCGGTAGCCAACAGACTTCGTCTCACGCAACAAAGAGAAAGTGGGAAGCATAGCAGAGTCAGGAGAGTAGTTGAGGTAGAGAGTAGCATGTAAGTAGCAGCTCAGAACCGCTGAAAAGGATGAGCCATAGTCGGTCGCAGGAGAGTAGCTGTCGTTGCGTAAGAATTGTGGAAGCGAGTTCCACAGTCTAGGACCTGCAGAGCTAAAGCTTGTGTCGCCAACTGTCTTTAAATGGAGGAGTGGAACAGCTATTGTATTGTCCATACAGGACCTGAGGGCGTGAAGAGGCTGAAACTGGAGCAGCAGTTCAGCTAGGTACGTAGGAGCCAAGCGGTGGCAGGCCTTGTGGGTCGGCGTAAGAACTTTGCTCTGTATCCATTGATCAGCCGGCATCCATTCTAGCTCTTTTAGCAAAGAAGACAGGTGCTCAAACCTCTGGGACTTGAAGCTTGCAGCCATAACCATATCGAACTGCAGTGGCCTAGTTGCTTTCTTTGGTAGCCCAGCCAAAAGGGAGTTACAATAATCAAGCCGAGACAGAACTAAGGAGCTAGTTAAATTTTTGCAAGCCACCGTAGAAGGCAGCTACTAATCTTGGATAGGGATCAAAGTGATGGCTAGCTGTAGAAGCAGTCTTCTGAATGAAGCTTTGAAAATTTAGGCTGCTGTCGAAAACGACACCTTAATTACAAGCACGTGGTGATGGTGGCACAGCAGCATCACCTATTAGAAGAGCAAAACCTTTTAATCCAGCCACACGCTTAGGGTGTCCTATGAGTAGCAGTTCGGTTTGATCGTCATTTAGTTTCAAGAAATGTTTCGACATTCAGGATCGAATATCGGCAAGGCAAGCATTTAGTTTCTTAGTTGCTGCAGAAGATTCCTACGGTTTGAATGACATACAGCTGAGTATCGTCTGCATAAAAGTGATAACCTATTCCATGGGCCTTAATCACTTTTCCTGGAGGACCCTAACTGTAAAGACAGCTCCCACAGCCTTGATGACTGATAGCATGTTCAGTGGATACGACGCTTGCGTGCGCCTCCAAACCAGCCATTGATTCCGAAATCGGCAGATCTGCTTATTCTTGCCAAGGGTGCGATAACCTCACTGAGCGAATCGGAGAGTTAGTTCGGCTATCGAATTTACTCGCCTGCTAGCAATGATCATGGCCGATGTCTGGACAGTCTCTATAGCGGTGGAGTTGACAGAAACGCTCACCAGCTGTGTGTCTCCATTCCATCCAGGCTAGCATGCTCTTTTGTGGTATTGAATGAGTGCTCTCTCCTGCCATCTGCAATTCAGTCTCCCTGGCCTGGCACCATCCATTTTAGCTTTACATACATCCCTTGCCTGCTTCTCGCCTGCTTCTCCTTGACCGCACGATGATGTCACCAACTGCAACTGCTTTCCTCTCTGATTATCCGCTGGAGATCCGGTAAGCCTACTTGCCGACTCATTTCCACTCACAACCCTGGTTATTTGTGTAAGCCTTGCTGGATGGGTCAATTCATATCAGGCTAGGATTGTGTTAATAGCCAATAGTTGCTGACTTGATCGTCTGCTGGCAGATTGGTATCCCATTACCAACCACGGCTGAAGTACATGGGCCACCTTCACAGACTAATGGAACACCCTTCTGACAATGGTAGGCAAATAGCATGTGATTTTACTGGAGCATTAACTGATTGGCTTAGCTGATCAGATGCCTGCCGTGTAAAAAAGAAAGCAATAGCAAAGAAGAGAGACGAAGGATAGCCGACAAAGAAGCTAAGAAAAGCCAGTCTGAGAAAAAGATAGCATCATTGAGGAAAGGTTGTGGACAATAGTGCTAGTCTAACCCACTTCCTGCTATTAGTCACCAGCAGCCTTGATGGCCCACTAGGTAAGGCAGCTGCTTTTCGCGACCTCGGTCCCAAGATCTTGGGTTCAAATGCTGTCCAACAATCGAATATTTGTTTAGGGTTCCTTTCGAAAGAAAAATACGGTAGTACTGGGATCAGAAGTTCTGACGACATTCGCTTAAAAGAAAAAAATGGTTATGGAAACCACGTCTAAATCGGATGTAGACCGGAAGCAACATATCCACAAATAAAAACTTACCGATTTGCATTATATGCGACTTGTATGCCAACTTGTCGAACCGTGTAGATCGAGCTACGTATGTGAAGCTTGTTGAGGTGCATTCTTGTGACTTTTATACAGCTTAATTTACAGTGTAGGCTTGTGCTTTGTAAAATCCATAACTTAGCTAATACTTCACGTATTGGAATGAAGTTTTGAAATGCGAGTTCAGCTCTGGTTGTTTTAACTGGCCCCGGTAAAATTTCTGATTTCGGTTGAATACATTTTGCTGTACATGTCCATGATTACGGAAAATAAGGCTCCACGACATTTGATGACATATTCAGTAAAATGTATAGAATGAAAATGTGTGTGTGTGTGTGTTTGTGTGTGTATACATACATACTAGAGCTCACTGCCAGTGGACTATCTTCACTGAGTCTATGCAATAGTGTACATTAAAAATGTATGCAGCTAACATGTCCCTTCCGGAAGTACTGGTCGTTATCTTGCTGCATGATGGGCGGACTTTCTTACTTTAATTAATAAGTATATATATATCGTCAGAACTTCTGATCCTAGTACTACGTATTTTTCTTTCAATATATATATATATATATATATCACTCTCACTGTCTCTCTTCTCACACTCACCACTTGTGCATGCTTGTATCTCTCTGTCTCTTCATGTTCTATTGAACCTTGGCTCCTTGGTCGAGCTCTTGCCATCACCGGAGCACATAATAATAATAATTATAATAATAATACACTTGATGAAGGGCCCTCATAGAACTCAATCTCTTTCTAGGCACTTTACATTTGCTGCATAGGAAATGCGATTGAATGGTATCATGCTTGATAAACAACATGATGCCGAAACCAATGCCCCGAGCTGTTCGAGTGACTCTGCTGTTGCAGGACTCGGAAGTTTGAGTGTGAATTTATAATAGCATTAATTACATGGGCAATAATGAGCTCGGTCACCTTACACGTAATGAGCTTAATGCTGCTACTGTTTATCTGTCCATTTTCACCGTCAGTAGAGCATTTTCTGCACTGTCATATTTGAGAGCTGGACTCGTTTGCCACTGACAGCTTTTCAAATTGCTCTCCATTGCCCTGGGGTCGCCGGCCGAAGTTGAGGTCGAGCGTCCACACGGCAGCTTTGGCAATGCTGTAACGGCTTTGTTGTTCCAGACGAACCCATCGATGTCAAGGCCAGGAGGAGCCAGGGGAGCGAGTCAGCTGACGAGAGCAACGCTTCCGGTGCCAGCAGCCCCGGAAGTGCTCTGTCGTCTGTCGCCGGTGCTAAGCCTCCTCGCATGCCGGGTGTGCTGTTCGGCAAAAAGCTTGCGTCCGACGTGGCACTTTCGCCGCCGCAGTTCAGCAGCACCTCACCGAAGAGGACCGCGGCAGCTGTGGCTGCCAGCGCTGCGGTGCACGAAAGCCTTGCCGATGTTGGGAGCCTTTTTGGAAAGTCTATTCGAGGATTCTCAAGTAGCGCTGCCGCCGGTTCATCGGCATCCGATAGCTCGCTGCCCAGCAGCTCAGCAGCTTACTGGCGCGAGTCGTCGCCCTCACTTGATGCCCAGGCGAGAATAGAAGGTGTGGCTCGAAGGCTCGAGTGTGCCAATGATTCAGCGCAGCGCCCCGCCGAAGCGCCCCCGCCGAAGCAGCACTTTCAAGGCTTGACCTTCTTGTGCCTGCCATGAAAGCGTGCCAGCGAGCCGTCTCCTTCGTTCCAGCCAGCCCGTAGCCACGTGAATGGACAAAGATCATCTGAAGTACCTCTAAAATATGGAGTACCTCGGGGCTCTGTGCTAGGTCCGGTCCTTTTCACCGTTTATACTCTCCCTCTTGCTGATGTGATTGCCAAGCACAATCTAGGCTTTCACTTCTATGCGGATGACACTCAGTTGTACCTTTGCTTTGATCCCTCCCAGCCTTCGAGCACCTCAAATTCTCTCAACTCACTTGCTGCATGCATTGATGACATCCGCACATGGATGGCAGCAAATTTTCTAAAACTAAACGATGATAAAACTAACTTACTAGTTATGGGCAAACCTAGTGTTATTCAGAAATTGGAAAGGCTGACTTTCAAAATTGGCTCTGCCAGCATATCTCCAGTTGCATCAGCTCGAAATCTAGGTGTCATATTCCAAAGCGACCTCTCGTTAGACGACCACATCAGCTCCACAGTCAAATCAGCCTATTTTCAGCTTCATAACATTGCTAAAATTAGGGCTTGTTTAGATAAGGATACCACGTCCAAGTTGGTCCATGCATTCCTGACATCTCGTCTCGACTTCTGCAACTCACTGCTTACTGCCCTACCAGCATGTGCGATCAGGCGATTGCAGCTGGTGCAAAACTCTGCAGCTAGGCTTGTCTGTCGTGAGCGTCGCAGTTGCCACATTACTCCACTTCTCGCCGACCTGCACTGGTTACCAGTCAAGCAACGGGTTGACTTCAAGGTTTTGTCGCTCACTTTTAGGTCTCTTCATTCTATGGCTCCAGCCTATCTTTCAGAGATACTACCCCATCAGGCAAAGCATCGTACCACTCGCTTTTCGGAATCCAACAGTCTAGAAATACCTCGTACAAACCTTAAATCCTTTGGAGACCGTGCATTTAGCTCGTATGCTCCCACAGCCTGGAACTCCCTCCCGACCTGCATCAGAACATCCCCTGACCTGACCACATTTAAAAGAAACTTAAAAACATACCTATTTAGGACAGCATTTAGTGGGTCCTTGTGATTCGTCCTCGATGTGCTTATGCGTGCTGACACTGTTCATGCTGCCACTAACCACATTTGCATGCTGACCCAGTGCATGTAACCCCTAACCATGTTATTCAGTTTGTTTGTTTTTCAAGCATGATTTTACTTACTATTCTATTGCGTATCACTTTGCAGCAAATGTAAAGCGCCTAGAAAGAGATTAAGTTCTCTGAGGGCGCTTTATCAAGTGCATATTATTATTATTATTATTATTATTATAAGGGCTGCGAGCGATTTCCTCTGTCAGACGATTTGAGCAAGTTTGTGCGTGCAAGCACGTCGGTTGTTGATCGAACCCGTCGTCTCTCTGATTTTGTTTCCGGCTGTCTTTCCTGCTGCAAGCCATGTTCAGTAGGCATCGGTAGGGGCAGCTGACGTTTGTTTATTTTTCTTTTCATTCAGACAAGCTTCAGTTTAGCCAACTCAAGGGAGCGTCTGCAGCAACGGCCGAAGAGCGCTACAAGATCCTAGACGTATGGGACAAGCATGTCAAACAAGGTAAGCCACGACGCCACATTCACATCTAACGGTCGACAAAGAGCCGTGGTGCAAACGTGAATGCCAATATCCCGAGTGGGTGTGGTGATAAAAATGCTAGGAGACCGCTTGAGAGCCGTATACATAACTAGGCGCATACATAACTATCCGCCCTGCGAGAGATGTACTGAATCTGCTTGTTGCGATGCAGCATGCGTCTGTTGCCTCGTTAAAGGAGGAGCTTGCACACTATTGCTATTGCACGTTGGTTCGTTAGCAAGCCCTGTGCGAGCTCTGAAAAATTCGTAGGTCTGCAGAAGCAGTCGGATATTTCAACGGCTCGCGCTACCAGAGGCACCTGCGAGGACATGTGCCCGGAGAAAGAACGCTACATGCGGGAATTTCAGAGGCGCGTGCACATCTATGAAACGCTAGCCGGCACGGAGTCGGTAATGCAGCGCTGGCCCGCCATGGTGTGCATGCCGCCCGGCTTGCTGGCTGCTTGGCTGTCAAATGGCGAATGGGGGGCTGCAGCCGAGCTTCGGGCAGAGTCTTCCTTCCTCGAGGAAGAGTCTTCCTCCCTTCCTCGAGGCCCTTGCTGCACCTTCTGTCGTCTGCTACCTAGAGGCAGTGTAGGTTGCTGCGTTGGTTTCGGGAGTCAAATTTGGACCATTAAGTAGATCGTCTTAGCAGCTGTCCCAAATTGTCAAGAAGCAAACCGCATTCTTCTATTGACTGCTCTGGTCATTGCAAGCCAGCACAATATGACTCGGCAGCCATTTATCACCTCAAAGAAGCTCGGCTGCTCTCTGTAGTTGTGGCACTGGCTCGCTAAAGGCATCTCGGTAATCTTAAGTACATGATGTACATGCATGCATAATAATAATAATGATAATAGTAACAATAACAATTAAGCATTTATGTGCCCCAATAGAACCAAGTCTCTTTCTATGCTGAAAGGGAAGCATGGGTGTGGGATTGTCATAGCATGCGCAATTTCGGAGCAAGCATTCATGCAGAGGGTAATTCAGTCGGACGGAGCAAAGGCTGTTCGAAACAGGTGGACTTCTGGCTTCTTTTTAATGTCGTCATGTGAGGGGATTTCGTGACGTAAGAGGGTAGGGAGTTTCCAGGCTTTAAGAGAATAGTAACTCCAGACTCGGTCTGCAAGGGATTGGAAGCTGGTTACATGCAGAACCATACGTAATTCATCTTTATAGCGCCAAGATAACCTAATTCCCATCTAGGTGCTTTACATGTTCTGCAGGGTTCGAGCAAACGACTTTGATTGCTGAATGCAAGCACCTTACCCCTGGGCCAAACCAGTGCAGCAAAACCAAGCGACCATTGCCAAGAGAGCAGTTAGTGCAACAGGAGGCCTCGTTATGAATTATTTCAGATAGATAACCGAGAGCAAGGGATTACAGTGACCACGACACGTGAATGGCAGGATAGTGAAGTCAATACGCTGCTTGATGGACCGCCATAGCAGATTAGTGAAAAGTGGTTTAATGTGACAATTAGGCATTTCTAGCTCCCAAGGTTTGCACCAACTGTGTATAATTGTTTAGGTATAAAAAGTAGCAAGTAAGTGACAGAAGTCTAGTTGGGATGTCAACAATGATGGTAATATTCATAAGACATCTGTGTAGCACCCTAAGTGAACTAAATCTCTTTCTAGGCACATTACATATGCTGTACAAGAAACTTGTGTATCGGCTAGTGATAGCATTCGCAGTGTCGGCACGCAGAAGCTCACGAAGGATAAGCCATTGGAACTCAGCAAATACTGTGAGGAACGGTTGTATTTTTAGCTCCTTTCTAATAGACAAGCCTAGCTGTGGAGTTTTGTACCAATACCTGTAAGTAGTGGGTTACAGAAGTCGAGATATCATGTCGTAAATGCATGGACCACTTTGGCTGTACAGTCGTCCCTCACCACTTCGTGCTTCGACTTTCGTGGCTTCACTCTATCGCGGTTTTTTCAAATATCTTCATTAAAAAGTTGATCGAGATGGCGAAAATGATACAGCACGAGGTCGGTTGTCTGTGTCAATTACACATCCCTGCATCACAATTAAAATTAAAATTACTGTACGTACTATTTATTCGAGCACCCCCACAAATCCTTCAACGTCTGGTGCAGTCATTGAGAGCATTAACCTTATTCTTCTTTGCCGTGCAGTACACCTCTTCATCATCATCGAACAAATTACACTGTTTTCATAAGTTAGTGGTTGTGTGTAAAACTGCGTCTGTAATTAAATGTACACTAATAATAGTGATATTTGTAACATCTAATACGTATTACTATCCCTTACTTTGTCTAATATATTGGGTAATACGGGTGTAACAGTGACTAAAAGGGTGTTATTTCATGTCCAGAGGGCTTTTGTAACGTTAAATCCGAATTAGAGGGTCGTAAACGGGTGTCTGTGCTCTAGTTGCAAAAATATTTGATTTATAAATAAAGAATCGTACTTTGCAGAAATTCACCTATCGCGGCAGAGTCTGGAACCAATTAACTGCGATAAACGAGGGACGACTGTAGTGTATTTATCCAAGCAAGTCTGTATTTTTACAGTTTTATGCTTGCGAAAGCAGGCAGACATGGCTGGAGCTGATGTAGTCAACTAGTGAAAAGTCATTTTGGAAGGGGAAAGCCATATCCTACTCAGATACAGCAGGAGATTATATGCTGGTAGAGCTGATATGAAGAGTTAGATGTTCTTGTTTCTGAGAGACACTTGGTTTTCCACAATTAATTACTTGGTTTTATCAATATTGAATTGTAGAGCAAGTTTGCTGCCGTCTAAGTGCAAATGTGAGCTCTGTTTGCTAAAAATTAACCTAGTTTGAAATGCTGGAAGGCAGGGATGAATCGAAACATATGTACAGCTGTGTGTCACCTGCATAGAAGTGAAAGCCTAGATTGTGCTTTGCGATTACATCAGCAATAGTAAGACCATAAATTATCTTAAAATGTAGACCTAAAATGGATCTCTGGTGCAAGCCATACTTCAAAGGCTCTATGTATGACCAGTGCACTTCGATATGTGCTCCCTGAATTATCCACCTGAAATGTGACCATTGTAGCACAGTGCCTGTACTGCTTATGCGAGTCGACACACACTCAAAATAGGATTTGATCAGCCATATCAAAAGCTACCGAGAGATCGAGTTTATCAAGCAGAGAGAGTACTTAAGTCAGCACTCCTGGGAAGGTCATAATACACTAGCAGGAGTGCTAACTTGGAGTGACTTGCTCTAAAATACGACAGAAACTTACTTGCCAAATGTGACTGTTTGCTAGAAGTGTTTAATAATAATAATGATAAATCACTTGATAAAGCGCCCTCAGAGAACTCAATCTCTCTCTAGGCGCTCTACATTTGCTGCAAAGGGAAATGCAATTGAATGGTTAGTAATATCATGCTTGATAAACAAACAAAATGAATAACATGGTTAGGGGTGACATGCACAGGGTCAGCATGCAAATGTGGTTAGTGGCAGCATGCACAGTGTCAGCACGCATAAGCACATGAAGGACGAATCACACGGACCCACTAAATGCTGTTCTAAATAGGAGTGTTCTAATGTTCTTTTTAAATGTGGTCAGGTCATGGGATGTTCTGAGGCAGGTCGGGACTTAACGTGTCCGACACTACTCATTCCAATGTCTTTGATAGGAATGGCAACAGCAAGACAGCAGAAGTTGCTGAAGTTAATGTGGACTTCTGAATGAGTGGCCTGACAATAACCTCTTTCAAAGATGCTGGGACTGAGTCTGATGACCTAGGGCATTTAGAGCAGGGCAACAGTATATCTAGACATTTTTGGAGAAGAATATGTATGGGGTCTAGACGTGGATATGAGGTCGAGAAGGCCGGTAGTCTTCTTGGAAGAATTAGACGATGTCTTCTTAGAAGAATTAGACGATGATATTAAAATCTTAGATCTTAGACGACTTGATGAACTTTTTAGTTGAATTCGCAAATGTCAAACATAATGGCGCTCATTGAAGTAGAGCACAGAAAAGGCACTGAAGATTCCAAGAAGGCCGTGACCTTGGGCGTGGTCTCTCTGATTTAGTCTGTCTTGCTGTCAATGAAGCTAGAAAAATGATTGGCTAGATTACCGAAAGAATCGCTTGGTAAGGTGTAAGGTGCTGAGTCTGTTGCAGTTAATACAATGGCCGATGGTCGACTTAAGCAGTTTTTGGTTTTTACATGTGTGAAGTTCTTATGAAAGTTAGACTGACCTTAATTAGGATAGATTAATACGACCTACAATAACCCTGGTATACCAGACGATGTATAGTCAGCCCTGCATGTGGTACTCTTTAAAGTGTACTTCCTTGATTCGTCCAATGAGGCTGTCTGCCCGGTCGCACAACTCCTGTAAGAGTGTTTTAGCATTACCTTTGGAGAGGGTGGGGCTCTTTCGGCACCCAGTGTGCTCTGCTTGCGCCTGGCTTATAACGCTGGGATGTTTAGGTCGTTGTACTGTTCGGATTGCCTTTTGCTGCGCTACTATTGCTCATGCTGTCGGTTGTTTATTCGAATTTACGAACGCCTGCCGGCATGTGCTGGGCGCAGTTCCTAGCACTGCCTGTCTGCCTATTGCTGCTGCTGGTGATGATGATGATCATGCTGATGTAAAGCTTCTTCGTGCCGTCCTGTCATCCAGAACCCGCGCATGGATCATGCACGAGCAGTGAAGGAGTACAGTCGGTCGTCTGCAGACCAAGAGGAGCCGCTGCCCAGCGATCTGCGTCCTGCTGCAGTCCTGGAGCGCACGATGGACTACCTGGTTGCTTGCGTCATGGATGCCGGTGGCTCCTTGTCATCCTGGGGCGATTGGTATGATTTCTTATGGGACAGGACGCGTGGCATCCGGAAGGTGAGGCTTCTGATTGATGTCTGCAATGATTGTACTTAAGCCCCCCTCCTCAGCTCACCAGTGAAGGGAGGAAATGAAAATGCTCCCGTAACCGTTTGGTTGCTGCCACCCTGCCGCGTCTACCTTCGGTCTTCCTCGCGATCAGTAACATGGCTTTCGCAGATGCTACTGACTACGTTACTGACTGCGATTCATCGAGGGCATTCTTCTTTCCACGAGTTAGTTCTTTCGGCTATTTACTGCCGTGATGGTTGCTTGTGTAGTCCAGTGGTTAAGGCGCTCACTTCGTCGAAGGGCAAGGTGATTGATTGTATTTGATGACCGAGATCGGGGCCTTGAGCCCTCGTGGCATTTGTGAAGCACCTGAATAGAGATAAAGTTCTCTTTGGGTTCTGTACAGATAAATATATGTTTTCATATTTGTGATTGAGTTGCTCCGTATCAAGTTCACAAAGCTCTATGTCGAGCACCAGTGCAGGGGCCTTTGCTCCAGGGTGCTGCTTGCTGTCGGTGCTTTGTCTCGGTAGGGTGTGGCCCGGCTCGATGGTGGGAGGGCGTCACTGCAGCTCGAGAGAGTCACCGCCGCCCAAGCATTTGATGCTAGCAAAGCCCGGCTTCGCTTGCAGGACATTACACAGCAGCACCTGTGCGACGAGACAGCCGTCGGCCTGGTGGAAAAGTGCGCCCGCTTCCACGTGCTCTGCGCCGAGCGCCTGTGCGAAGAGGCGGTGCAAGCTTTCGATAGGAAGATCAACGACGAGAATCTCACCAAGTGCCTGCAGACCCTGCGCGAGATGTATCACGATCTGCGCAAAGTTCGCCCTGCTCCGTGTCCGAACGAGGCCGAGTTTCGTGGCTACATGGTGCTGATGAAGCTCAACGAGGGCGACACTTTAAGGTGCTGAGTAACTGTCGGCTGCTCTGGCGCTTGCAGCAGCAGCCATGTCCGAAACTTCTATGCCAAGCAGCTGCACTTCCTTAGCTTCTGTGCTATGCAGATGTCAAGACTACTGTGTCGGCTTGTTTCCTTATCAGTTAGTGCAACTACTAAGTCTAGAGTGGTTTTCTTTCACCCGAAAATGACTACAAAGTTGCTTAACTGTATCTTAGTAAAGGAGTTCATTTTGTGTTCAATAGTGAGTAATCGCTACGATCGGCATGGTTACTTGTGAGCACTCGGCCGGTAACTTGTCTCCATTCGCCATGCAAATGCTGATGTTTCAGTTGCGTGTTAGGTGTATTACCTGTTATTACCTGTGTATTACCTGTTAGGTGTATTACCTGTTAGGTTTTCCGTGGGCTCCAACAAGCAGTAACATCACAAGAGTGCTAGTAGCTCGGACAATATTGACATTAATGAAGAATGTTATGAAACCTGTGTTCCGTGCTTCTGCCATGTTCTCAATGTGGCATCCTGATCTATTGGACGTAGTTGGTTCTGTATCATCTTTCTGGATAGCTGACATGAAACCCATATTTAATCGATGGTTTATCTTACGATTTTGGGTTTATGGTTTTGTTGGGATAGGCATTGGCTAGGTGGCATATGATGCAAGGGATTGCTTGCTGTGATTGTTTAAAAGAAGGGTGCACCATTCACCTTCACCTCCATAGCAGGTCTTTCTCAGAGTGTGTGGCAAATATACACGTGTGTGCTTGCCTGCAATGTGCTGTTTTAAGACGATTGCTGAAAGCAGAAGAGGTGATTGACCAAGAGTGATTGGCTTAGAGCCCAGTTTTAAGATCTGTGCACCCCGCTTAGTAGTCCTAAGAAGGCGATCCTTATGTGCATGAGGGAAAAGATGCCTTGTTACATTGTACGTCAAATTGAATCCGGTTGATACATATAATCCAGTAACCTGAGTGTATTTTTTGGTGGTGCCTTCGGGCAGCGCAGCCTATCATGGAGAAGAGACTTGTGCTGTGTGTTGCTTTGTGGCCTAAATTGTTGGGTCTCGATTTGTTTGCAAGCAATGAACTGTTTGTTGCCCTATTATTCATTTTCGCATTCCCGGGCAAGTTTGCCTATGTCGGTATGAATATTGTTTGACTGCCGGTGTGCAAATGAGGAGGCTAGAGTGGTCTTGAGAGCACGGTTTTGCATCAAAGGAAGTGCTCTTTCTGATGGCTCGGGGATTCGACTGCTATCCTGTTGTAGGGAGGTGCAGCAGCTAGAGCCAGATCTGAGGAAATCTCCGGAGATCCAATTCGTGTTGTCTGTATACTCGTCACTCAATAGCTACAACTACACACGGTTCTTCAAACTGCTCAAGTCGGGCACTCTCCTCAATGCCTGCCTCATGCATCGTTACTTTAGCCAGATTCGCCTCAAGGCTGTAGACATTATGATGAAGGCTTATAAGGATCGTTCAGCTAAGGTAATTAATTGTATTAGGCCATGGTTAAAAATTGCTTTTTGGTTGAATTACTTAAATATTCTAAGTAGCATCGATTGGCCAATAAGGCCAGTTCATCCTTGGGCAGTGCAGTATTTTGTTTTTATTCTCTGCAGCCTTGCAGCTTTCAAGAATTTGCTTACGTGCCTTCTCATCCATTGCATCTTAGGTGGAGATAAATATGCTGAACTAGCATGACGGGTCTCAACCAATCCTATCAGCTTGGCGAACTGATTGGCACAAAAAAGCTTTGGTCACTCAATCGATTTCTAGAATTCCTCACTGTCCTGCTTTGATATGTCTTTCGTTAAACTGCAACGGTATTTTTGATCATGTTTACTTTTTAAATTATGAAAAGCGTAATGACGAATTATTATCTGTGTAATCTATCTCCATCTGTAACTCCACAAAGCCAAAATGACTAAGTGGGTGTTAAGCTGTAGTTTTCCACCACGAACTTGTAAGCCTAGTGACTTTCGGTGCGCTTACGGTAGCTAACAGACTTCAGGTCATGCGACAAAGAGAAAGTGAGAAGCATAGCTGAATCAGGAGGGCAGTCAAGCAATTGAGTGGCATGGAAGTAGCAGCTCAAGACTGATGATAAAGATATGCTACAGTCAGCAGCACGAGAATAGACATCGTTGCATAAAACTTGTAGAAATGAGTTCTTTAGTTTAGGACATGGAGAGTAAAAGCTTCTGCTGCCAACTATCTTCATGCGTTACAATGAACCAGCTAATTAATGTTCCATGGAGAAGCTGGGGGCACGAGGATGCTGAAACTGGGGCAGCTGTTGCACTAGGTATGAAGGGAATGAGCCGTGGCTGGCCTTCAGAATGCAAGGAGACTTCTTATGATATTGTATGTCGTAGAGCATCGTTTAGTTATCTTCTATGTCTGAGCATTACTCTTTCTGTCAATCTGCTACTGGGCTCAGCAATATCTAAGAGGCATTGCCATGTTTGATTTGCCATTGTGCTTGCAACTGCTGTTTCGATTTCTGGATCTCGTTTAATGGTAGCTTTATCTCAGTGGTCTCACTATAGAATTACTATACGGAGAATTAATGAGCATTTTGGTGCTTTTCTGCTTGCTGCTCGAGTTTGCACAAATAATGTTTCAGGAGTTTAGCCCTGCCACTACTGAGAAGGTAGCTAGACTCACACAGTGCCTGTGTAATGATTGGTTCTAAATCTCTAAATCCTGACAGATACTAGCTAGGCTTGATGTTTTAATAAATAAAAATTAATACCAGCTGATTCAACAGCCCCTTTTTTATGGCGACAGAAGAGCCTGTACGGCTATCACCACCGCTTGCAGTGGTGATGAATCACCCACGGTAGGATTCGAACCCACGACCTTGGGTCCGAGGTCATGAAAAGCACTCACCTTACTGAGTTAGCCATCGCGGATCACCAGGTTTAATGTACGAGTTCGTCTGCCATCTCTAAATCCTGACTGATACTAGCTAGGCTTGATGCTTTAATGTACGAGTTCGTCTGCCCTGCCACTACTTTCGTGTCATGTATAGCTCAAAAAATGGTTGAATTATTGCTCTGTGAACCAGTAGAGGAATGGCAGGGCAAATTGGAGATTGCTAGATCATTTCTCTGTCGAGGCAGATTTTCTTGCTCACCGCCCCACGACAGATAACATTCGGGAGGGGTCATATTTTCAAATAAGATTCCGTGTAGTCCCCGATAGTGCCAAGCGCACTTTTGCAAATTTTAGTTAAATTTCTTGAATACATATCCTTTTTTTTGCGTTCAGCAGTGACTTCGTATATAGGTCGGCAGATGTAGCACTGCAACGAGGATTGAACGGCTGAGTGTCGTGTTGAGTTCCTTTTGTCTGTCTAGATTTCAACTTCAATATTATTTCTTTTGGCATTGCGTGTCGGCTTTGCTCCTAACCTTCGACGTGGTTTCTCGAAGTTCAATGCCCGCTCTGCGTTATTCGTGATCGAGCACGGTTGAGGTGTTTTCACAGCCAAGTTGTCTCAGCCTTTATCCCGTGTGCAGTTTCCTTTAGACGAATTTGTAAGGATTCTGAATTTCGAGAATGATGCCGAAGCAAGCGAGTTCTGCCATTATTACGGGCTGGCTTTGTCGACCACGGACTCAACCGTCGTACTTCAGCGCCAGGCTGACTACGTTGCTCCGGAAGCACCTCTCAAAGCCCGCCGAGCTATCTTGCTCGTAGAGCGGAAAATGACAACTTCTACCGGACAGGTGAGCTGGATCCAGCGGTCCGCAGGCTGTGACTGGCTGTGCGGGGAATTTTTTGGGTTCCATTACTTTTGACTGGTGTTGCAGGTGATCAACGGAGGTCCGTTGCCTGACGTTGTGCTGCCGGCTCCTCGGTCGAGCTTTGACATCGACAACCGCTTTATCTGCATAGGTCACGATGGTGTGTAGTCAGTCACTCTCTTCTCGTGCGCTCTCTTCGCGTGCGCTCTCTTCTCGTGCGCAAGCGCTGGGAGCAGCGTTTCCATGGAATGCTGCATGTGTTGGAGTCAGCTCACCGACCAAGTTCTAGCAAAGCGACATTGCAGTCTGTGATGAATGAAGCAGATCCGGTAGCCCGATGTGTACAGTGCCGAGAAAGCCTTCGAATTTTTAATATGATGTAATTCATTTGTATAGCGCCCCAAGAGAACTAAATCTCTATTCAGGCGCTTCACATATGCCTCGGGGCTTGAGCCCATGACCACAGCCAGACCTTAAGTCGGGGCAAGCACCTTAACCGCCGGACCAACCCAGCTTTTTTATCGTACTTTCGTTCTACCAAAGGAAGGATGCGTCTAGTCGGACTGGGCAGTCGAACCTGGCCTGCTCAATCTCTGACCCATTCCCTTCCTTCCATCCTTCCCTCCATTCTCCCCCTCCGGAGCCAGATACAAGCAAGTCGATCTCATCGTGTGAACCGACTTGTCTCTTGCTGACAAAAGGCTCGGGAATGGCAGGCGGAAGTGGCAGGCACACTGGGTTGGCATCTGTCTTGCAACTTTCGCAGCAAGCGAGCATATATTCTGCAAGACACTGCAGGCAGTGGCTGCTGGTCGAACTCTCACCAGGACCGAACCAATCGAGCTCTCACTCTGGGCGAGTCAGAATTATCTCTTTGACAGCTCTTGTCTGGTTCGGGTGCACGAATTGGCTATGCAGGTCAGGAGCTGTAGCACTCATTTCAGCTCATCTGCACGTGGCCACTGCTCCAGTTTCCAGAGGTCGTGATTACTACTCCCCAGGCCGATATCCATGATTGTCTCACTTTCTGCTGCTATTATACCCCTTGGGGGTAATTAGTTCTCTGTGATATAGAAATCGTGCTGAAGGTTCGTCTGAATGTTTTTAGCTCGGCAACTCGGAGTGAGCTTATGCAACCGATTCTGGCCGTGCCTATCCAGCCACTATTTATTGCCCCTTGGCTTGATACTTCCTTGAACGCCGCTCTGTTCCTGCTATGCTTCTTGCTTCTGCATTACAGTGCTGGCTATGCCATCGGCCTTCGATCGTGCACTTATAGCCGTCTCAGGCGTTTAGTGTGCTATAGGAGGCTTGCCAGTGAAACGTTCGTAGTGGCTTCTTGGCTCTGCAGAAAATGGTCCACTGCTAGTACGCAGAAACTTTGATATGGCTAGCGCACCCACCGGGCCATCTGTTTGATAAATATGGAGCATACATTATTTAAAGGCAAAGAACTGCAAGTGCAATGTTCTGAAGGCTTCTGGCAAGCTTTTCTAGCTTAAAATATTGTATTCTCAATATTGGCATTAAGGACTGGCACAACAAGTTAAAGCAGTGTGTGTGCTGTGTGCTAGTGCTGTCCACCAGTGTTGGTTGGTGCTCTGAACCTGCGGGATCTTTCTTGACTGAGTGATATTTCTATGTTGCCGGTTTTGTTGGCGATTTTGCCTGCGTATTCACATCAATGTGCTTTCTCGAGCACACACCCGTGCAAGTGCTTGTGCTGTGTGTGAAGAGCCAAAGGCAGCTTCACCTGCTACACATCGAGGAGGGCAAGAATCAGGCTACAAGAAGCTTAACGCGAGGTCGGTGCATGCGTTGTAGGTGCCAAGCCCATCGCCGCCGAGGCTCGCTCTCCGGAGCCGCATGCAGCCATGGTGAGCAACGAGGTGAGCTAAAGCCGGGCCCCATTATAGCATTGCCTTCTGAATGCCAACGACTAGCAGCTCTCTCTCTCTCTCTCTCTCTCTCTCTCTCTCTCTCTCTCTCTCTCTCTCTCTCTCTCTCTCTCTCTCTCTCTCTCTCTACCTGTCTGTCTGTCTGTCTGTCTGTCTGTCTGTCTGAAGATCAGGCCTTCTGCCTGCAGGTGGTGCAAAGAGAGATTACTGCTGACATCTGCCTTACCGTTGTCGCCGAAGAGGCTCGTGCGGTAGCTGTGAAAGTGCTGCACGAGGCTCGAGAGTGGCTTGATGCTGCCGTGCCGTCATTAGGAGCCATCCTGGATGAGGTGGTGACCGCCTTCTTCAGGTGAGTGAAGTGGGTGGCTGAGCCGCGTCCGAGGCTCTGCTCCTCGACCCACCCCTCCCCCCCTGCCGAGACCCACGAAGTCGCGCCGGCTCTCTCCCCATCTGGTCATTGGTGCTGGTTCCCCACGTGCCTGTCAGATTGTAGCGCTCTCGTCCGGCAAGGCCTTGACGTGAGCTCATGGCTGGTCTGTCTGTAGATCGGTGGCACAGGAAGTGTTCAGCGAGCAGCAGCGGGCCGAGCAGGCAATGGTGCTGAAGCAGGCAGAGGCAGCACGAAGCCTCGACATCGTCTCCAGCATCATGGTGGACAAGGTGCTCGCTCAGTTTATAGCCGAAGAAGCTCGCGTCGTGGCAGAAGAGGTCTACGGGTGATTAAGGCGCTGCTGCTTCTGGTGTTTGTGGGTGCATGCATGTGTGCGGTGTACTTGGTGTGCACGTGTGTTCTGCAAACGAAGCAGCTGGTCTTTTGCCATCAATTTCGCAGCAGCGGTTTCTGCATCCGTCGAGTCGCAAAGCGTTCTGCCACACGCTCGGACGTGTCGCTTGGCGTTAGCAGTGAGTATCATCCTCAATAGTTTCGCTTCGCTTTACCGGTCGGCACTCTTTTGCTTGCAGCCTCACCGCGACCGAGAAGGAGCGGCGGCGGCGCCGCGCGCAGGCGCTGGACGCCTGCGCGGCGGCCGTGGCGCTCGAGCTCGTCGACGAGGAAGCGCAAGACTTCGCCGAGCGTGTGGCACGCGACTTCCATCGTGCTCACGTCGCCGAGCGGCTCGCCGAGCTCGACCGCTGCCTGCGACGCTTCGAGCTGCTCCGCCTGCGGCTGCGCGTCGACCGGTGGCGCCGCGCTCTGGCCGCACGCCGGCGCATGCGCGCCTTCCTCGCTGAGTTCCCGCCGGGACCGTCGCTGCGGTGCCCGCTGCTGCCTGCGGGCACCGCTGCGGCGGCGGCAGCCGGCCGGCAGGGGGCGCGGACTTCGTCGCGTCGCCGAGCGGTCGGCGCTGCCGCCAGCTCGGCAGCAGCAGCCGATCCGGACGGCTGCGCGGACAGGCGACGGTGTCTGAGGCTCGACACCAGAGTCCTGGCCAAGCGGCTGAAGCTGGCGCAAGCTGCCAGCCCGCTGAACGTCGCTCAGATCGTGGCGCCTTTTCTGGCCGTGAGGGCCGAGGCAGACGACCTGGCAGTGAAAAGGAGCGGCAAGGCAGCGTCGTCGGCTGCTGCTGCGGCCGGTCGCTTGCTGGGTAAGTCGCTGCTGCGGCTGCACAGGTGCGTCCAATCTCGACCTGGAGGAGGCAGGCGAGTTTTGTTTCGTGACTCAAAGCCGCCGTCAGACGACGTGGTGATTTCGCACGAGCGCTGGCTCGTGCGAAAGCAGGAGGCAGCACGCAGCGGGCCAGACGCGCGAGAGTGCTGAGAGCTCTCTGGTTTCTTTTCCTGCTTCTCGTCTGTTGCTTCTCGTCTACGCAGCAGAGTGCCTCTCTCGCCAAGTATGTAGCGGTGCTGTGCGCCGAGTCGCGCATCCGGACGAGAGAGCGCTCAGCTCATACCAGGCTTAAGGTTTTCTGCTAAGCTGGTTGCTGCTAGAGCAACTGCCGGACTGGCCACTGTGGGTGGGTGGGTGGGGGGTCATATCTGCTGCACACAGACTTGTTTTAATGCAACCAATTCAAGCCTATTGTCTCCCTGCTTTGTAGACTAGCTCAATGTCGTTGCTGTCGGGGTGTCGTTGTGCAGTAGTGTCACGTGGTGACTGGGCAGTCGGCCCATCGGGCGACCCTCGCCGGTTCAGCCTGCCGTAGTTTGTGCAGCCATCTCTGGTGTGGCTGTGGCCCACTCTGTAAAACTGACAGCTTAGATCTACGCCACTTGCAGGCTGTTGGATGTAATAGTGAGCTGCGATGATGTAGGTAAGGCGGTTGCTTTTCACCACATCGGTCTCGAAGTCATGATTTCGAAACCAGTAATGAACGATTTTTTATGCCACTGCAAGCGCTGGTGATAGCCGTAAAGGCTCTTCTGGCACTATTCAAAAAGAGGCTGTTAAATCAGGTTGTATTTTTTTCGACTGCTGTCTGCTTGTGAAAATGCATGTTTTCGCTCTGCCAAAGGCTGCATTTAGTGGAAGTTTTGCTGCAGACGAGCTTTCACGACCATAGGCAGTGAGCTGAGCTCGTGACTATCGGAGCTTCAGCTAGTCAGCTGCACCGCCTGCTAGGCATCATGGTCGCTTAGCCGTGCTGCATGTGGCTGTCGTTGTTTCTCGAGTTGGTCCTTCTTTGTTCTGCACGACGATGAAGGGGCACCTGGCGACATCATTAGTTGCTATCGTCAATGCAAGTTGACATGCTGCCCGGACGTGACTCGGTGATGTGACTCGACGAGACATGCATCGCCTCCAGAACGTTTAAAGTGCCTTAGAAAGATGCTTAGTTCTCTCGGGCTCTGAGCAATTGTATTATTAATTATTACCAATAGCATTACTAACGAGGGAATGCCGTGCTTGAGATGCAACTCATACCAGTAACTAGACCATGACCATGACACGTGTTTATGCATCCAATGATCATTTATGTTTGCAGGCAATCGACTGTGCTTCAAGTTGCTGCTGCTGCTTCCAGAGCAGGACTCCACAGTGGACGACAGTGTGGCTGATAGTCCATACGAGCATCGCTGGCCGGAGTTGGTTGCAGAGAAGTTGTCCTATGGGCCTGTGACAACGGAAGCAGCCTCCAGTGCATCTACCGAGGTAGCTCACCATACCTGCCTTTTTAGGCCTCTTTTAATGATAACAATAATAATACATTGGATACAGCACCCTCCGAGAATTCAATCTCTTTCTAGGCACTCTACATTTGCTGCAAAAGGAAGCACGATCGAATGGTTAGTGGTAGCATGCTCAATAAACAACAAGAATAACATGGTTAGGGGTGACATGCACAGCGTCAGCATGCAAGTGTGGTTAGTGGCAGCACACACAGTTTCAGCACATAAAGGATGAATCACAGGTACCCGCAAAATGCTGTGATAAATAGATGCATTTTTAGTTTCTTTTTAAATGTGGTCCAGTCAGGAGATGTGACGCAAGTCGGGAGGGAGTTCCAGGCTCTGGGAGCATACGAACTAAAGGCGCAGTCTCCAATGGATTTGGGATGCTGGTGGTGGCTGGCTGATGGGGGGAGTAGAGCTGATAAGTGGGTTGGAGCCAAAGAATGAAGGGACCTGAAAGTGAGTGACAAAACCTCGAAGTCGGTGCGTTGCTTGATTGAGAGCCGGTGCAGGTCGACGAGAAGTGGTGAGATATGGCAACTTCGATACTCACGACAGACAATAGTGGCTGCTGAGTTGTGCACCAGCTGTAGGCGCCTGAGTGCGCTGGCCGGTAGACCAGCAAGCAGTGAGTTACAGAAGTCAAGACGGGATGTCATAAATGCATGGACCAATTTAGATGGGGTATCCTTGTCTAAACAGGCCCGAATTTTAGCAATGTTATGTAACTGAAAGTAGGCAGACTTGAGTGTGGAGCTGATGTAGTCGTCTAATGAAAGGTCACTTTGGAACATGGCGCCTAGATTTCGTGCAGACTCAACAGGATATATGCCTAATAAGTTGGTTGTATCGTCATTCAATTCAAAGACTTGTTTTTTGGTGCCATCCATGGGGGGATGTCAGCAATACATGCAACGAGTTGATAGATGCAGGTAGTTGAGAGTTGATCGTGCTGAAGGGCTGGGAGGGATCAAAGCAAAGGAACAACTGAGTTCATCTATATAGAAGTGAAAGTCTAGATTGTGCCCGATAATCATGTCTGCAAGAGAGAGAGAGAGAGAGAGAGAGAGAGAGAGAGAGAGAGAGAGAGAGAGTATAAACCATGAAAAGAACCAAGCAGAGACCACTGAGGTACACCATACTTCAGTAACCCACCGGATGATCTTTGTCCGTTCACGTCAATACTCTGTAGCAGTGCTTCTCAACCTTCCTAATACTGCGACCCTTTATTACAGGTCCTCATGTTATGGTAACCCAAAATCATAAAATTAGTAGGTACAAAATGTGAAAATCCGTGTTTTCTTATAGTCTTAGGCAACCCCTGTGAAAGGGTCGTTTGACCCCCAAAGGGGTCGCAACCCACAGGTTGGGAACTTATTTTGTTGTGTTTAGGCTACTATTCGGTTACACTTTTGAGACTGGCCTAGTTACCAAAGTGATTTCAGGGAGAGTCCCTGACTGCTATTTAATGCATTTGCTTGCTGACTCGTTGGGTAGCTGGAATATTTTGCTGCTGTAGTACCAAAGGTCGTTCTCCTTTCCCTATTCTATATCTGTCTTTTAGAATAGGATGGCGTAATATGTCAGGGCTATTCACCAACCGAGACTTGGTAGGGCTGCTGTCCATGTACAATTTGTAATTGAGGAGACTTTGGTGAGGTACAACCTGAAGCCGGTGGCTATCGACCGTTACCATGGATAACTCAAAGAAATGAGGAAATGAGGAATGAATTCAAAGAAATGAGGCCGATTACGTGTCACTATACCTGCTAGGACAGACTTATAAATAGTTAAATCTTTAGGCTTCATTTCGCCCCTGTGAGGGTTCATGCTTTAAGCCTGCAGGCTGCTACTAGGAAGCCGGTTGGTGGGCATACGATCACGTGTCGACTGAATGAGCAAGGTATGCTTGCTCAGAACGAAAAAAGAGAAGCCGCATCTTCTTTTTAAGCATCAAGTGGCTTGATTGGAGTGGGCCAGGGCATGAGCACACTAGGGCCACGAAGACTGGAGCAAAATCATATTGAGCGATGTGAGTAAATTCGCCATTTTTGGCTACTGAAAATATATGCAGTGCGTGCATCGATACTCCAGTGGAGGTTTAAATGATAATTGCCATCTTTATAAACAAATTTGAGGAAGAAATTTAGCTGCAAAAGTTGTCATGGTGATGGAGGCTGATTCTGATATATCACGATACAAGACGTTTATTTAGAGCTACTCCTGAGCATTGCAGTGCCTAGCGCAATGAGCCTTTGTGAGATTATGTCTTTTCAAACTGAACAATGAGCCTTGCCATGCAGCTTAGTGTGCTCACAATATTTTTTCTGCTACACTGTTTAGTTTAGGACCATTACACTTAGCAGAATGGGCAAGTCAGTAGTCATACCAGAATGCCATTGATTTTCTCATGGGTTAAATGTATAAAAATAAAAGGCTCAGCTCAGGAGGGTTGTTTCGCATCTAAAGAATTGCTTTTTTTTAAGTTTGCCGGACGTTTGGAGAACTATAAGGCCAGATTCTTGTGAAGGCACAGTTTACTCAATGCCGATGGTCAGCCAGGTTATTAGCTATCGCAGTGGTGCAACTTTATTTTAGAGGTAAAAATGAGTTTTGTTGTGCTACACATTAGCGAGCTTACATATTACATAAGCTCATTTTATGAACTGCACATGGTTACGACAGGTTGCAATGACGTTTTTATATTTGAATCAGAACCTTTTTACTGCTGCTGCTGCAGAGAGCTCTCCGTGTCATTGCGTTCCCAGGTCGCCCCTTTGCTGAGTCTCTACTCGGTCACGCACGGCCGGTGGCAGGCATGCGCTTGCGTGCGTGCGGCTGGAGCCGAACTGAATGAGGTATCTGCTTCGATGCTCTCCGAGTCCGGCGTCTGTCGTGGTACCACGGCTCTGCTGTGTGTGCTGCCCACAATGCACTTGGACGGCAAGGTTAGCGTGCCAGAGCACGTGGCTGTTGGTGGTGCTGTAGCTGCCCTTGCTTTTGTATCGTGTAATGCAGTGGGTTCTGAGAGCCAAATGTATAAGTATATGTACATGTTTAAAATGTATAGAAGTAAAATGTGTGTGTGTGTGTCTGCTTGCGAGCTAGCAGGTGCACGTCTGCATAACCATCGTTATTGAGTTCCACTCTTTATGAGCTTAGGAGCTGAAGGCAGAGCACTTTTCTTGGAGGCACGCGCAAACGGCCAGAGTCTTTGGAGCAGGTGCTTTGGGAAGCATGATTAAGACATCACACATTGGGACCTAGTATGCATTTGTAGCTCGAATATATGCCATGGCAGAGGGCCCTAAATGTGAGTGACAGAATCTTGAAGCCCTGCTTGACTAGGTAGCCAGTGCATGTCGGTGAGAAGTGCTTAGTGTGGCAGTCGTGATAATCACAGCAGACAAGCACAGCTGCTGTTTTGCACCTGCTGTGAGTGTCTTATCATGTAGGCCGGAACACCAAAGAGTAGTGAGTTGCAGACTTTTATATGGAATGTTGCAAATGCACGAATCAGCTTGGTTTTCGTTCATATCCTCATCTTAGATGCTCTTGGCATGCATTTCAAAGCAGAGGTTTTATGAAATTCGTCGGGATGTAAATTCTGTGTGAATCTTGATCTTGTAGTGGGCAGCTTAGTGCTTATGTATGTGCTTTTCTCGGCTGTAGCTTGTACCCGGTTCCTGTTCTTAGATGCATTTTATTACTCGGACATACTGTATATTGGTGCTTGTGCATCTGTGCTCAGGTCATAGATTATCGTACTGAAGTAGTTCACTCTTTGTTGCCTGCTGAAAGAAGGTTGTTAGCTGCAGATCCTGGGTCGTGGAGAGCAAGTACCTTACTTACTTATGTGCTGCAACCAATTAATAATAATAATAATGCACTTGATAAAGCGCCCTCAGAGAACTCAATCTCTTTCTGGGCGCTTAACATTTGCTGCAAAGGGAAATGCAATTGAATGGTGAGTAATATCATGCTTGATAAACAAACAACATGAATAACATGGTTAGTAGTGACATGCACAGGTTCAGCATGCAAATGTGGTTAGTGGCAGCATGCACAGTGTCAGCACGAATAAGCACAAGCACGCATAAGCACATGACCAATCCTTTCCAGCAGTTCTGACCTGCTACTTCCATGCTACACACGCCTATCTCGACTGCCTTCATGACTCAGCCATGCTTCTTATTTTCTCTTTGTTGCGTGAGATGAAGTCGGTTGGCTACCGAATGCAAACCGAAAGCTGCTTAGGCTTTTGAGTACGCTATAGAAAACTCTCTGCCACAACACCTACACAGTCTTTGTGGCTTAGCATACAGTTACAAAGATAAACTACATAGCATCCTCTGAGAACCTGATCTCGTTCTAGGCACGTTGTATGCACTGTACTTAGAAGTGCTATAACCGAATACATTGCTTAGCTGGAAGGTTGGCACAGCCTAATGTAATGTAATGTATCTCTGTCTGTAACTCCACAGAGCCACAAAGACCATGTGTGTGTTATGCAGAGAGTTTTGTATACTGCACTCACAGCCTAATCGGCTTTCGGTATGCATTTGGTAGCCCACAGACTTCATCTCACGCAACAAAGAGAAAGTGGGAAGCATAGCAGAGTCAGGAGAGCAGTTGAGGTAGTGAGTAGCATGAAAGTAGCAGCTCAGGACCGCTGAAAAGGATGAGCCATAGTCGGCAGCAGGAGAGTAGTTGTCGTTGCGTAAGAATTGTGGAAGCGAGTTCCACAGTCTTGGACCTGCAGAACTAAAGCTTCTGTCGCCAACGGTCTTTAAGTGGAGGAATGGAACAGCTAAGTTATTGTCCATACAGGACCTGAGGGAACGAAGAGGCTGAAACTGATGCAGCAGTTCAGCTAGGTACGTAGGAGCCAAGCCGTGGTGAGCCTTGTGGGTCAGCATTAAAACTTGAATCTGTATCCGTTGATCAACCGGCAGCCATCCTAGCTCTTTTAGCCATGAGTTTGATGGCCGAGCTGTTGATAGGGCGAGCGCAAGATGCGGGGAGGTTCTCACTGACCCGCCGGAGAAGGCCTGCCGGTAGGTATCGACTAATGGCAACATTGCACCTTATGCTAAGCCGTTCCTGTTTTGTGTAGCATATCCGAGGACTGCTCTTAAATAGTCACGGCGATGATAGCAGTGGAATACCCGAAGGTAGCACGCAGAAATCGGGTTATGGTCTGCATTGCGCTAGGGGTCGCCCGAGGCGGTAGGAATCATCACCTCTATGTAAAAATGATGCTGTTAAATAAGTAAAATTTACTTTGCTCGTTATTCAGCCACTGAGCAACTTTGCGAGGTCGTTGCCCTGGCGAACTTGTAGCCAGCAGGGCTGCGCTTTCACTTCACCGCTCAAATGGCGCTGCATAATCTTGGCTACAGCGCTACGGCTCTGTGCGCGTGAGCTAGAATGCGCATTCTTATTGTTCATCCCTCCCCCTCCCTCCGTCCATTCTTCCAACGCTCAGCCCATTCTGTCATCGCACGTTGCGTCCTTTTTTGCAGGATGCCCCGTCGATGCAGCAGCAGCACGCATGGCTCGATCGCAGCCGTTCGTCAGTCAGACTGGCTCTCAGGGCCAAGCCTGCCACGCCAGCTCTTCCGCTGCTCCTTCTCGCGCCGACGCACGGCGCCGCACCTGTCGAGCCTGCAGCTGCCGCGATGCTGAGCGCGGAAGGGCGGCTGGCCCGCGCTCTGCAGCTGGACGACCTGCTCGACCGCGGGGCCGTGTCAGCCGTGCGCCTGCTCCTCGTCGACGTCGCCTCGTCCGCGCAGAGCCTCGACGACACGGTAGCACCAGCAGCACCTTGCAGCGCATATTGCGGGCGCCTCGCCTCGACTCATCGCAACCGTCCTTTGCCCGCGCGGGCGGCAGCTGCCGCGGGCAAAGGCTCGAACGCAGGGTTCAGGCCTCTCCAAGTCTTTTTCTCTCATTTTGCTGAGCTGCAGCTGACCGAAGGACTGCAGTGGCTGGCCTCGCGTGCTCCGCCGGAGCCGCGCGTGCGCTGCTGCGACGCCGCCACGCTCGTCGACTTCGTGCTTGCCCGCGAGTTCTACTCGCCGATGTACGAGGACCTCGCCGCCCGGCAAGAGATGGGCCTGGCGCACCAGGTGAGCGACTGCGCTTACAGCTGGCGCTCGCCTTTCGCAGCATGCCGCTGTAGTTGGGTTTGCGCTGAGCCAGCAGCCTGGTTAGTGAGCGCGTCGCCAGCGAGTGAGCGCCAGTCGTAGGAAAACCTGGCCGCTCTGCTTCGTGCCGTTGAACGCATGGCCGATCAAGCCAGTGCATCTCGTGCTGCCGGCTTTGCAGAGTGCGTACATGCTGACGTCGGTCTAGCGGGTGCATTTTAAACTAAATAAGGTTGAGCCTTAGCTGATTTTGCAGCCTCATTTGAATAGCGGTCGCCGGTTCCTTCACTTTCAAGGCAGGCAACTCACGAGTGACTGACGTCGTGACAACCAGTGGCCTGATGACATTGGATTGATGATAATAGTAATATATTTGTATAACGCCCTCTGAGAACTGAATCTTTTTCTAGGAACTAGACAGATGCAGAAACGGAAGCTTAAAATGCATCTGTTCCACATTTGCTTAATCATTATTGGAAGAACAACTATTTCGAAAACATGTAGCTCCTTTGCCGAGCTGGTTTGGTCCAGCGGTTACCGTGCTAGCCCCGACCAAGGTCTGGCTGAGGTCGTGGGCTTGAGCCCCCCCAGGCATATGTGAAGTGCCTGAATAGAGATTAAGTTCTCTTAAGGTGCTATACAAATGAATTATATAGTTTATGTTTAGGCTTTTTTAGCCTCTGGCTATTGTTTAGTTTGACAAAAATCATGCTTTCCTTGCGTTTCGGGAAATCGAATCTGATTAGCTATCTCTAATGTTGGTTTGGATTGCTTTTTGTTGTCGTCAGCAATGGTTACAACATGTGTGTGCGTGTGTGTGTGTGTGTGTGTGTGTGTGTGTGTGTGTGTGTGTGTGTGTGTGTGTGTGTTTATTTATTTATTTATAAAATGTACCCTATCCCCTTTTGTTCCGAACCTGTTACTATCGAAGTATGGTACTTATTCACTTTTAGTAGTTTTTCTGTTTGGTCTTGTTCCAACACAGTTTCACATTCTGCAGTGTGATTGCATTTTTTGCCATTTATGTTAAGCATTAGAATGTTCCCATTAGTTGGTGCCGGCTAGGGAATCAGCCGTGGCTTCCGTTTACAGCACGAGTGTGTGTAAGGTATGTATATTCCGAATTATATAGTTTGATTGTCATGACATGCCTGTACGGGCTACCGATAGATTTAACAGGGAATGCTAGGGTGCTGTTGCTGCTGCTTTGTGACAATCACCGAGAACCAGGCGTTGCTGCCACATTTTGTGCACTATGAGCCCGGCGACATTTTTTCTCTTTTGCATTGGCTGCTGCTGCAGGATCCCGACTGCCTGCTTTCGCTTTACAACGACATCGTCGACCGGCTCGCCTCGATTTCTTCCCTGGACGTCCTCGAAGACGTCTCTTGGCCACCGTTCGAACTGTGTTCTGCCGCTCAGGGTAGGTGGGTGTGTCTACATGCTGAAGGCTGCGATTCGTCTGCTTGCACGTGGCGTGGCTTCGTTTGAGCCGGCGTTGCGTGTGCAGTGCTTTTTCGAAGCGCTCAAGTTTCTTTGAATGAAAAGTTCCTCTGGTTTCAGTCTGACATATCAGATTTGGCACACTGACGACATTGCCTAGGCCAGCATGGTCGCTGTGCCGTCCATCGTATCGTAGTTGCACTGAGTGGCGCCTGCCATTTCGCTTCAGAGCTCCCGTTCTACAGTGGTGTTGAAGGCGCTGCAGCGGGCACCACTGCCGAGGAGCAGCTTCGTCGCCTGACCCTGCCTGCCTTCGGCTCTCAGCCTGCTGCTGCGGCCTCCGGCGGCAGCGGGCGGCCGGCTGAGAGCGTGTGGTCGGTGGTGTGCCAGCGTGTGAGCACCTACACCTGGCTGGTGTGCAACCGGGACGACGTCGATAGCATCGCCCTCTTCTCCAGGTCGGATGTCGGGCGCTTTGGATGCAGGTGGCCGATGACGTGTGCAAGCGATGCGCATTCCTCGAGCATCGTCCCGCGTAATCTTTTACAGAATCCGAGGGTCTCTGAAGAAGGCCATGCTTCCGGCTGCCGACAGTGGCAGCCTCGCCTACAAAACTGGCTCATTCAGGCCGAGTTCAGTGAGAGGGACGAGCAGCTGGGAAGCTGCTGTTCCCTGGACCGAAGTCGTGGTGGCCTGCATAGAGCAGCGGCTTACCACGTGCCTCAGTGGCTGTGCGAACATCTGGTACCTCGAGGAGGATTTCGATCACGTGTTCTGCGAACGAGAGCGGCAGCTGCCATGGCTGCCGGCCAGTCTGGCCATGGGTGCGTATGGTGGCGAGCGACTGCAGGCGCACTTTCTGCCGGTGCGAACATTTCTCTTGGCCCAGCTCGTGCTGATAAGTGATTAACTTGCCGCCAAGCTAGCATGACAGTAGCATTGCATGTGCTCCCCTCTTCCCCTCTCCTGCAAGGCCATCCTCCGAGGTCTCGAACCACCACCTCCACCCAGGTCCCAAGCCCAGTTTGCTGATAAATTATGCAATCATATTGCAATAGTAGTATTTAGGATTGGAATTAAACCAGCATTTTAATTGAAATGGTAGTGATAAAATAAACGAACTTACTGTAGCACCCATACACTCGAGGCCGTTCATAGTTTAGCTATCCCGGGGAGAGAGGCCATATTGATTCGGATGCAGGAGAGATGACAAGCTGCTTAACTGCTCAGTAGTGACATCCTTGGCTAATTGCACCGTGTCGAGACAACATGGGTAAACTTGCAATGCCAAAATGGTCAAGATCGAATAACTATTGGGGCCTAAATCGACTGTTTTAACTATCGTGTTGCCTTTTTTTACAATCAGGCCTTGAAGAAGATAAGCATGCAGCTTTTTTCTGTGGAAGAGAGCATCTGATGTGCTCGAGATCTTCTGACCTGTTTCCCATTTGCCAGTCAATCGGACGCAAGCCGGCAAGGCTGCAGCATGCCAATAGGCAAAGGAGACCTTGCTAAATGCATTCTGCCAGTCCTTTGCAAACTAGTCCTTCACAGACATTCTGCTAGTACTTTACAAACAGGGTTGGGACACTAGGAAGGTCGCCAGCATGCTAGGAATTGGGAAAGGATCTGTCAGGTACAATTTGGTAAGTGCACTAGGAAGGGCTCCATCGAGTAACAAGGAAGGCTTTGCTCTTCTAATAGGTGATGCTGTTGTGCGACCATCACCACGTGCTCGAAATTTAGGTATCGCTTTTGACAGCTGCCTAAATTTTCAAAGCTTCATTCAGAAGACTGCTTCTACAGCTAGCCACCACGTCCAATCCCTATCTAAGGTTAGAAGCTGTCATCCGTTGGGAAATGACAGCTGCAGTTGACAAAAGCGAGATTTTGTATTGTCTCACGATTGTTAACGGTGTTCTGCTGTTGTCGGTACCAATGTAATGTGCAGAATTCTTTTTGCATTGCGCAAGCCAACTGAATGTTTGTTAAACCGGGCATGGTTAAAAGTGAATGCATGTTAAACAGTGCAACTCCCCCTGTGGCATAGAATCGCAAATTAGATGACCCGTCTATTGAATCAGTGCATATGCCTAACCGGCTAATACTAGTGGGATGGGCATCTTTCACAGGTCAAATGTAGTTTTTTCGAATGTCTCATCGGTATTAGGGCAAACAGATGCTCGTGGATCAACTCACCGGTCACTTGTTAACTTAAAACTGTAAGTTGAATCGTTTGCCTCGGTACAAGCACCTCAAAGCTGGATGGTGAATTGAGGGTGTTTGATGGTGAGACTATGTTCCACTGATCATCTGTCTTGTATGACATAGTACACTGGTAAGCCAACTAAGAGGCAGACCAGCCTGCCTTGGTCTTATGCTTTGCACGGAATCCAAGTGCCGTATTTCAAAATGACGTTATGCTTGATGACCAGCCAGCTATGCAGCCGAGTCTTCCTACTTTCGCCTATATACTCGTACACAATCTCGGGCTTGGCGAATCAGTATGCTGTGGCTAAGTTAGTCCACGAGTTTTTATCATCCTATCAAGACTTGTGTAGCTCACACCTTGCAAGACTGTCTGGTGGTCCAACAAATGGCTTGCTATCGCTGCAAAACTCCACAGCTAGTGGTCAACTTGCACTTGGTGTACCACTTGCATTTATACAGACTATGCCACTTTTCACCCATTTGCACCGGTGCTCCATAAAACAGCATATCACTTTCAAGTTGTTACTCACTTCTACGTTTTGTTTTGGGTCTTGCTCTGACCCTACTTGTCGGAAATATCTCCTCACCAGGCTGTATATATAATTATATATAATTCATTTATATAGCACCCCAAGAGAACTTAATCTCTATTCAGACGCTTCACATATGCCTCGGGGCCCACGACCTCAGACAGACCTTGGTCTGGGGCAAGCACCTTAACCGCTAGACCAAACCAGCTAGGCTTTGCATCGAGTACCAGTCACTCCTCTGACTCAGGTCTTTTAGTTTCGCCTCCAACCAATTTCAAATCCCTTGGAGTCCCTTCCTTCAGTTAGTAGTGCACAGAAGCCTACAGTACGGAAGTAGTACAGAAGCATGTAGATGACTACCGCATGACATCACGACAAACCCTGACTTGGCGAACGATATTAGAAAGGAAGCTAAATGCCTCGCACTAATTCGTCACAGCATTTGCTCTGGCCATGTGAATCGTTCTTTATGTATGTACTCGGGTGTGCTGCAGTTGTGCCTGCCAAGACTAACCAGTTGCCACTTCAGTGCATTTTCATGATGTCTCAAGAAGTGGCTGTGGCCAAATATTGAGTTCTATTGAGGGCACTCTGCTCTTGTCAGCTGATCTTTCTTCTCTTCTTCTTCTTCTTCTTCTTCGAGATGGTGTTCGGGGTGTTGTCCGATGTCGTTGCGAAATTCTCTTCCTGCCTTTGCCTGGACCTACCGTCTAATCTCGACTCGCCCGTCCCCCAGTCACTGTGTTCGTCGAGCACGACCCGATGCTGCTTTCACTGCTACTGCTGCGTTTGTACCCTGGCAATATCTGGTCATCGTCGTCTCTCTTTTTTTTTCTCTAATTTCTGCGCCGTCGCTCCGTGCAGCCCTCAGCCTTGCCCGTGCGTGCCCCTTGTTTCGTATAATTCTATCGGGATATGCAATGCCTCTGTTCGCCGCTTGACGTAGGCTTCTGCACCGACGGTCGTCAGCTGGCAGTCGCCGGCGACAGGGGAGCAGATGGTGACGAAGCCCTGCCTGCCACCCAGCTTGACTGGTTGGCACCAGGCTCGAGGGAATCAGCCGGGCACCACGGGACGTTGCCGAAACCTGAAGCCGACGACCGAGCTTCGGCACTGCCGGACTCTGCAGCCGATCCGAGTTTTATCCAATCGCTGAGCAGCATCCGGCAGATGCTTGCCAATGAGAAGGCGCTTAACGAGAAGTTCGAGGCCCGGCTGCAGGCCTTGCTGCTTCAGCCGGGCGTCCCGGACGATGAGATAATGCTGCTGTGAACGTGCTCTGCCCCGGCCATCGGAGGCAGCAGAGTTGATCGCAACTGTAGCAGTCTCTGGGCATGCCGGTGGTCTGGCCTAGCTGAGTATGGAGGATTCTCTTGTTTCGGTCTGGTTAACAAGTCGATCCGTTGCTTTCGGATGTATGCTTAGGCGCATTCCGAGTATTTCTCTATTCAGGTCGTCCTTGTAACGTGGACATTGCCACTTTATTCATGTTTAGTGGCAGCTCGTTCGGCTTTATAAATACCGTTATATGAGATGCCCCCGAATTTTCAAAACAACTAGGCTAGTTGATTTAAGCATTAGTATGGTACGATTAACCTAGTTGTGCTTAGAGTGTGTGAGAATGTTTACCCAAAAAGGAAATCATTAATAAGTGTCTTATGTATGACTGTCTCACAGTGGACAAAAGGGGCAGCACGTGTTCATATTAGTGGCCACCTGATTTAAAAACTGAGTCGATATATACTACGTATCTAGTGCTGGCACCAAAAAACGACGTACCGTCAGAGTGGACGTGCACTTACATATGAGCTGACCTGAAAAATCCAGGTACCCTGGGGATCAAGATACGATCGCAAATATTTCCGCATTATATCAACTGCCCAATTTTTCTCACTAGAACAGGATTCGCATGAGTCAGCAATATTTATTACAAATTGGGCTGCTGCTTGGTTAACCCATTAGGTAAAAATGCAACATTTTCTCGCTCGGTAGTTAAAAGTGGGTTTGAAACATCTACAGTTGTCGAGGGATGGTTTTGGTTGGTATCGTTAGGACCCGGCAAAGTATGAGTGTTTGAAAAAAGCCTTAAGGTCATCTAAAAAAAAAGTGCATCTGGAAAATTGTGCGGGCCACTTCATTAGAGAAGGTCAGTGTTGCAGACATCCGGATTTTTGTATTCGTAGACATAAACAAGACCGAGTTCGAGACTATGCAAGAAACCGATAGTGCAGCTGGAAAGAGAACCCAGATAACTACGTTTTCAAGTAAAGAAAAAGTGCTTTGGGACCAAATGAAACAGCAACACGAGTCTTGGCAAAAATCTGCAATGCGAAAAGCATTTGCAGTCATTTAAAGGTTTCCATTGACATAAGAAGATGGTTGATTTAGTGAACGAATTTGGCAAGCCTCGAGGATTAGGATCTCGGAAATTGTTTAAAATAATTTGTCAATTGTACAAATTGTTCGTGACAGGGGTACTCGGGTAAATCATACGTCCTAATGCTCAAAAAGTGCTAATGGCTAATTCTGAGTGATATATATATTTATATGTATATATATATATATATATATATATATATATATATATATATATATATATATGCGTGCACACTCAATTTCTAGCGGATTTCTCAGAGTATTGCGATGACTGCAACTCCATTCGGGTAATTACAGAGTTGATTCAAGGCTTGTTTAAGTTTAGTTTCTCACAGCATTTCTAAATAGTATATTGACCGCCCCCAAAAAAAACACGACTGCCGTTAGTTTATATACTTTTAGGGTTATCTCGCCCTACCATGAGACTTACGGCATTCCTTGTTTTAAGTGCCTTGAAAGAGAGCAAGTTCTCTTAAGGTGCTTTACAAATGCATTACCGTAGTTATTATTATTAGGGCACATCACATTTGGTTACCCGCATTCGCCAAGTCCAGCAGCCATTATGAGAGCGTTGGCTGGCTGACGATGCTGTTAAACTGCTTTGTAGATTTAATTCGTTTAGATCTCGTTCGGAATCAGAAGAATAACAAAAATCATTACTAGACGAGCATTATTAGATGAGACGTGAATTTTTGAGTGTTAAAAATAGCTTTGGTACTAGTCCTTCCAACTTTATACGCGGTAATAAACCTTTCCTTGTTCACTATTAGAAAAGGCTTTTGAAGTGAAGCTGGTCCGGTAAGCTCATGAGAGCCGTGCTTGATGAGCCGTTTGTCCTTATTCTACGGATTTTTCAAGGAACTGATCTGGTTCATGAAATTAGTGATGCCTTTTTCTAGATGTAACACTTCCATAACTAGGGCGTAGTGGCTTAGACAACGGGAGAGAACTAAAGCCACAAATCAGCCTAGTTCTAGTACTAGCCGATGATATAAAAAATACTTGTGCAGCTCCGAAAAGGATAGAATGGCTAGCGAGCGACTTGTAGGTGCAGCCGCAATGTAGGCACGTATGCCGACCGCAACGGAACATGTCAGCTACGTAGGGCGCCCATATTTTAAGATAAAATAGCCATGTTTATAATAACCATATCCTTGGCCTCCAGATGTCTACTGACAGCAACAGAAGGGTTCTTGCATCTAACAGCAGCCCTGACAGGCATCAGCACTCACACAGCTTGGTGGTTTAGGGCAGAACTTGTCACCAACTCTGCCAATACCATGACTTTAGCTTTTTTTTGCTGCCTTGGGCGTAGGTTGCTGCATAATCACTTCCTATTTATCATAATTGAAGAACCGAATAATAATGACCATTATTAGGCTCTATTTCAATACTTATACGTTATGTAAATCTAAAAATGTCAATTCAACTTTGAGTCTCGTGATTATATACCACGTGAAGACGTTGAAATACGCAAAAGAAACAATTTCTTAATGTTTCTAATTTAACAGCCTCTTCTATATAATGGCAAAGGAGTGGCACATTAGGTAAGGCGTTTGCTTTCACGGCCTCGGTCCCGAGGTCGTGGGTTCGATTCCTGCGGTGGGGCGATCCTTTATCGCCACTGCAAGCGGTGGTGATAGCCGTAAAGGCTCTTCTGTCGCTATACAAAAGAGGCTGTTTAATCAGCTAGGATTTATTTATTTATTTAAAGGAGTGAACGGCTTTCACTGCCGTTTAAAGTGGTGATTAAGGATCGTTCTCTGCAGGACTCAAACCCACTACTGGGTTATGATGAGCGATCACCTTACTCCTGGGCTAAAATCGATGGGCATAAAAGCCAGGTCCGGTAGGATCCTAGAAGGTTAATCTGAATGCTTATCAGGTGGTTATTAGACTGAGAAGTCGTGCAAAACGTTCTCCATCAACAAACTATTCCCCGTCACAGTTGCTGGATCAAGCGCAATTTGAAAACTGCGGATGTTCTATGCAAGGTTCAAAAAGAGTTTCGAGAAAATTTCTCTGTAATGAGTAGGCCTTGGCCATGGTGAGTGAAACGCACTTACAGGTCAAAGGGTTTCATAGCACAATTAATCCTTTTAATCATTACTGAGTCTCACGTAAAAATGCAGTGCACTTCGACAAAGCTGCCAATTCCACAATAAACGTTGGAAAAACTGCCATTTTGATTCCAAATCACTCAAATTGGGTTACCGGTTTACAGACAATTTCAAGTTTACCCACAATTAAGGGCCTAAAACGGCTCGTGCCAGCCAGCCTGTTTACGAATTCGAACTGCGACACGCCTAGGTCATTTTCGATAAATGCTTTGCCCATCTGCCGTTTGTATTCTAAATTATCAATAGTATGCCAAGTTTACCCATCAAATGTCGTGCGATTTTGCTTTCGCGTTCTCATGCCACGGTCTCTGATGGCCAGGCCCAAATGGAAGCCCAAAACATTTGAACTGCAATAAAGCTACCATTTCCATACAAGGCTTAGCGCCACAGGTTTTTTTTCTTATTACAGATAACGGTGTTGTGAGTTAGCCCACATTATTTATGCGATTGCCTAGAGCGTTTTCACGTTAAGTTCTCTGGTAGCCCAGCATACACATCAGCCTAAATATAACTTTCAATACAGCTGCCATTTTCAGAACATGCTTGGCGAAACCGTGGTTTTTAAACTCAAATGATGGACAGTAGTGCTCCAAAGTTTGCCCCAAAATATTTATACGATTGCGCTCAAACGTTGCCATGCTATGGAAGTACGCTTTTAGAACCTCTGAAAGCTTCATGCTTCACAGATAGGAGATATTTCTGCTGAATAAAAGAGCTGCAGAAGTCCAGAGCGATCTCACGAGAGCATTGGCCAGCAAGGCTGTGTGAGCCTTATCTATTCAAGAGCCCGAATGTAGCCATGCAACTTAGATTAAACAAGGCAGCCTTGGCTTTTGAGCCAATATAGTCGTCGTGTGAAAAGACATTTAAAGCAGAATGCCCAGATTAAGTTCAGAAGCAACTTGATGAAAACTGGTCACCTCGTGCTCGGGTCAGCAGTCCTTACTATGCTGCATTGACATTTTTGTTGAATGCCAAACAGTGGGCATTGCAAACATGATTCATTTAGATCTGGGAGAATCAGAGATAGCAGCATTAGTTCGCAGCATTAGGTAGTAGCATCAAGAAAAATAAAGCCGTCGCAATACTAGGTGATGTAACAGCCTCTTTTGCATAGCGACAGAAGAGCCTTTACGGATACCACCACCGCTTGCAGTGGAGATAAAGGATCGCCAGCCGGAGGAATCAAACCCATGACCTCCCGACCGGATGTTGTAAAACTCAACTGTCTTACCTTGTGTGTGCCACCGTCAACAATGGCAACGTAAATTCTTAAACAGATGCGAAAGAAAATTTCCCTTAGAAATCTCTGAGGTTTCTCATTGGTTGAAATGAGCTGTTGGTTTGAATTCTTTCGGGCATGGTACGCTGAATTTGACTTTTTGAAGCTTGCATCATGGATACCACAGGTGCAGCTGTAGGTGTCTGGATTAGAGTTTGCAAAAAAGTTTTCGTTCATGTGTGTTTGTCAGGGCTTTAGATGTGATCTAGATGTGGTTTAGATCACATCTTAACATCTGCAATAACGTTTTTCGTTTGAAACCTCAAAATTATCTAGTAAAATGCCTGGCTTAGATATTAATAGTAAATTCAACAAATGAGCACCGCTTCAAAATTCTCTGATAGTTACGTTAGGAATTTCGAAAGAGCTAAAATGGTTGGTTAGATTCCTAAGAGTATTAAATCTTTCTCTAAGCGTTTTCAATGAGCCGGAAAGGGTATGGTGTCGACAATAAACCATCTCCTCAACCGTTCCCAGATTAGCTCCTTACCTGATGATCCTTGTGATGATCTAGCCGATCGCTTCTCTCGATTCTTTGTGCAGAAGATAGACAAGATCAGGGAATCTATCCCGGCGATGACAACCTCCCCACTAGAATGATGTTCCTCGGTTCCTGGCTGCACCTCAATGTCTGCATTTAAGCAGGTCACTAGTGATCTAGTCCTAAAGTTCGTATCTCAAATCAAAGAAGACAACTAATCCTCTGGACCCTATTCCCACTGTCCTGCTCCTACGTTGCATTGATCTGCTGCTGCCATGCATAAATAACATAATTTATATGTCATTAGCCTCAGGTCATGTCCGAGCACCTTTCAAAAATCTGTAGTCAGGCCACTTCTCAACAAAGCGACATTAGACCAAGAGAACTTGAGCAACTACCGCCCAGCCTCCGTTCTACCATTCCTATCAAAGACACCGGAACGGGTCGTGGCAGACCAGCTGAACTCATACATCGAAATCTCACACCTTGCTCTTAAGTTCCAGTGTGGCTTTAGAGCTAACCACTCCACAGAGTCAGCATTGCTTAGGGTATACAGCGACCTATTTAGGCATGCAGATATCTCTGCTTGTTTTGCTCGATCTTTCGGCAGTTTTTGATACCATCGATCACAAAGTTCTTTTAGAGCGCCTCTCATCTCGCCTGGGCATCACTGGCACTGCTCTGCAATGGTTCAAGTCCTATCTCAGTGGGAGACTCCAGAGTATTGACGTGAATGGACAAAGATCATCTGAAGTCCCTCTGAAATATGGAGTACCTCAGGGCTCCGTTCTAGGTCTGGTTCTTTTCACGGTTTATACTCTCCCTCTTGCTGATGTGATTGCCAAGCACAATATAGGCTTTCACTTCTATGCGGACGACACTCAGTTGTACGTTTGCTTTGATCCCTCCCAGCCTTCGAGCACCTCAAATTCTCTCAACTCACTTGCTGCATGCATTGATGACATCCGCACATGGATGGCAGCAAATTTTCTAAAACTAAACGACGATAAAACTAACTTACTAGTTATGGGCAAACCCAGTGTGATTCAGAGATTGGAAAGGCTGACTCTCAAAATTGGCTCTGCCAGCATATCTCCTGTTGCATCAGCTCGAAATCTAGGTGTCATATTCCAAAGCGACCTCTCGTTAGACGACCATATCAGCTCCACAGTCAAATCTGCCTATTTTCAGCTTCATAACATTGCTAAAATTCGGGCTTGTTTAGACAAGGCTACCACGTCTAAGTTGGTCCATGCATTCGTGACATCTCGTCTCGACTTCTGCAACTCACTGCTTACTGGCCTACCAACATGTGCGATCAGGCGATTGCAGCTGGTGCAAAACTCTGCCAGCTAGGCATGTCTGTCGTGAGCGTCGCAGTTGCCACATTACACCACTTCTCGCTGACCTGCAGTGGCTACCAGTCAAGCAACGGATTGACTTCAAGGTTTTTTCGCTCACTTTTAGGTCCCTTTATTCTATGGCTCCAGCCTATCTCTCAGATATACTACCCCATCCGGCCAAGCATCGTACCACCCACTTTTCGGAATCCAACCGTCTACAAATACCTCGTGCAAATCTTAAATCCTTTGGAGACCGTGCATTTAGTTCATATGCTCCCAAAGCCTGGAAATCCCTCCCGACCTGCGTCAGAACATCCCCTGACCTGACCACATTTAAAAGGAACTTAAAAACACATCTATGTAGGACAGCATTTAGTGGGTCGCTGTGATTCATCCTTGATGTGCTCATGCGTGCTGACACTGTGCATGCTGCCACTAACCACATTTGCATGCTGACCCTGTGCATGTCACCCCTAACCATATTATTCTTTTTTTTTGTTTTTCAAGCATGATTTTACTTACCATTCAATTGCAGTTCCCTTTACAGCAAACGTAAAGCGCCTAGAAAGAGATTCAGTTCTCTGAGGGCGCTTTATCAAGTGCAATATTGTTATTAATATTATTATTATTATGGTGTATGCGCCTGAAAGCATGCTGGTATTGAAATTAGCGAAGCCCCCCCCCCCCCGCGACACTAATGTACTCCGCACCTGCGGCCAATAATATTAATAATAATGCACTTGGTAAAGCGCCCTCAGAGAACTCAATCTCTTTCCAGGTGCTTTACATTTGCTGCAAAGGGAAACTTGATTGAATGGTGAGTAATATCATGCTTGATAAACAACACGAATAACATGGTTAGGGTGACATTTCAGAGGTACTCTGACTGATCTTTGTCCATTCACGTCAATACTCTTGAGTTTCCCACTGAGATAGGACTTGAACTATTGCAGAGCAGTGCCAGTGATGCCTAGTCGAGATGAGAGGCGCTCTAGAAGAACTTTGTGATCGATAGTATCAAAAGCTGCCGAAAGATCAAGCAAAACAAGCAGAGACACTCTACCCATGTCTGCATTCCTAAGTAGGTCGTTGTACACCCTAAGCAATGTTGATTCTGTGGAGTAATGAGCTTTAAAGCCCGACTAAAACTTACTAGCAAGATGTGAGCTTTCGATATATGAGTTCAGCGGGTCCGCCACGACCCGTTTCAGTGTCTTAGATAGGAATTGTAGAAGAGAGACTGGGCGGTAGTTGCTCAAGTTCTCTAGGTCTAGTGTAGCTTTTTTGCGATTAGAGCTTTTTTGAAAGACTGGGACTTGACCTGTGGCTAATGACATACTAACGGTGTTAGTTATGCATGGCAGCAGCAGATCAATGTAAAGTAGGAGCAGGGCAGTGGGAATGGGACCTCTTCATTTTTGGTTGGGATATGAACTTCAGGACGAGATCACTAGTGACCTGCGTAAATGTAGACATTGAGGTGCTGCCAGGAATCGAGGAAGCGCATTTTAGGGGGATGTTGTAATCGCCGGGATTGACCCCTGATCTTGTCTATCTTCTGCAAAAAGAATCGAGAGAAGCGATCGGCTAGATCATCACAAGTATCACAAGGGAATGAGCGAATCTGAGAGTGGTTGAGGAGATGGTTGACCGTCGACATCAGCATTTTTGGATTGTGCACCTGTGGCTCAACAATGTTTTTATAGAAGCTAGACTTGACCTTTGCTAGGATCTATTGGTACGACGTACAGTAGGCCTCGTATGCCTGTCGGTGGATAGTCAGTCCCGATCTTTCGTATGCTTTTTCAAGCTTGCGCTTAGTAGACCTGGCTAGTTTAATGTCTGTGTAAACCATAGGTCGTCTGGGCGAGGGCGAACAGTGTGCTTCGTCAGAGGTGCAAACTCGTCGAGCGCGTCAGCTAGTGTCGCGTAGCCATCGACCTCTGCTGTGATTCGTCGAGCTCTCGTATATGTAAGCGTTGAGAGGAATAAAGATAGTCTCGTTTACAGCTTACCGCTCACGCTCTGTCTCTGTGAGACGCTTTGTCTCTGTGAGACTCCCACAAGACCCCCAATACCACCGCAGCCACCGTAGCACAATAAGTACATGAACAGACGTGCAGTAAATACAAAATTACAGCTGGGATAATAATATTAAGCAATTAATGAAAAAACGAGACAAGAATACTTGGCAAGTATAAGTTAATTTTTCTCTGCAAGAGGGAGGAATGTTGAGATCGTAATAGAGAATGCACACCCCAGCCTGAGGCTGTGACGCCCTTAAATGGTGTTGTCTGCCGGTACTATGCTGGGATGGCCCTCACGACCTTGACTGACCAGTCGAAGCGCAGCGTTTCTGCTGTTGGCACTAGCAAAGGCACTGGGCAATCGGAGCGCAGGGTTCCTGGACGAAGACGACGGAAGCTCCAGTTGGATTAACATCTCTAGAAAGAGTCGTTGATTAAACGTTGTTGAGTTCGGTTGTGTTCCGAGTGCTTCAAGTCGTTTGCTGTTTAGAAATACGCCCCCACACACGCACATGCTCACCACATACACTCAAAAAGCGACATATTAATAATAAAAATACGCTTGATGAAGCTTACACAGAGAACTCAATCTCTTTCTAGGCGCTTTACTATTTCTGAAGTTGGCACTGTCAATTTCTGAGAACGTATAAAATCCCAGGAGCCGTAAAGCCGTAGCCAAATGTGCTAACGTACTCTTCCGACTTTCGGCAGCTCACCGCATTGTACTCTGCCTTCCGATTTGAACCTCCAAGCATTTATTGAAGCTATCCATTTAAACTACACAGAACATGTATCGTCATGGTTTTTCCCACGAGTAAGATGCTCTCCTTGGTAAGGTGCTAAGACCACAATAAAATCAAGAGATTATTTAAGATGGAGGATGCCTTCGTTACAAGATCTGAAAAGCCCCCCACGCCATCAACGCAGCTGACCCCCAGGAAAACGTTGACCCCAGCCAGCTTCTCCAGACTGCTCAGAGTACAGGCGAGTCTGCTCGCTCAGTCTAAACCAACCGACTTGAAAGCCTTCAATTATCTTAAATTCCTCAGGTTAAACAAGCCTCTCAGAAACTTTTTCAACAGTGCTTATAATTTTTATTATTGCCAGGTATAATAATAACAATAATGCACTTGATAAAGCGCCCTCAGAGAACTTTATCTCTCTCTAGACGCTTTACATTTGCTGCGAAGGGAAATGCAATTGAATGGTGAGTAAAATCATGCTTGAAAACAAACAAACTGAATAATATGGTTAGGGGTGACATGCACAGGGTCAGCATGCAAATGCGGTTAGTGGCAGCATGCACAGTGTCAGCACGCATAAGCACATAAAGGACGAATCACAGCGACCCACTAAATGCTGTCCTAAATAGGCAAGTTTTTAAGTTCCTTTTAAATGTGGTCAGGTCAGGGGATGTTCTGACGCAAGTCGGGAGTGAGTTCCAGGCTTTGGGAGCATGCGAACTAAATGCACGGTCTCCAAAGGATTTAAGGTTTGCACGAGGTATTTGTAGACTGTTGGATTCCAAAAAGCAGGTGGTACGATGCTTGGCCGGATGGGGTAGTATATCTGAGAGATACGCTGGAGCCAAAGAATGAAGTGACCTAATTAGAAGGCTACCAGGTGTAGTAGATGCTTAAATCGACAAAGCAATCCCTTGGATCAATCAATCAAAGCAATCCTTTGGAGACCGTGCATTTAGTTCGTATGCTCCAAAAGTCTGGAACTCACTCCCGACCTGCGTCAGAACATCCCCTGACCTGACCACATTTAAAAGGAACTTAAAAACACACCTATTTAGGACGGCATTTAGTGGGTCCCTGTAATTCGTCCTTGATGTGCTTATGCGTGCTGACACTGTGCATGCTGCCACTAACCACAATTGCATGCTGACCCTGTGCATGTCACACCTAACCACGTTATTCATGTTGTTTATCAAGAATGATATTACTCACCATTCAGTCGCGTCCCCCTTTGCAGCAAATGTAAAGCGCCTAGAAAGAGATTGAGTTCTCTGAGGGCGCTTTATCAAGTGCATTATTATTAATATTATTACTCACTATTCAATTGCATTTCCCTTCGCAGCAACTGTAAAAGCCTAGAAAGAGATCGAGTTTTCTGAGGGCGCTTTATCCAGTGCATTATTATTATTGCAATATTATTCGTTTGGCCGGATCGTCTTCCTGTCGGGGCAACATGGCCGCCATGGGATTCCGCGATTGGCTGAGCCGTAGCCCAATCGAATTCACGTATACACATCATACCGCTCTTTATGAGGGGAGAATGTTTACATTCCAGTAACTTCATTCCCGGAAACTCCCCAGCGCCTGCTGGCAGTCTGGTGTGCCGCGTGGTGCACGGAGTTTGTGCCGGCTAATTTTGAGCTGCTTCCAGACACTTCACAGACACTGCTTTGCGACGCGAGTTCTGTCACAGGTAAGCGGAGGTTGGAGTCATAGTGCGACTCTAAAGGTTCTCGGGTGGCGTTTAATCTAACGTGCAGCAACGCCCGCTCCTACTCGAGTGGTAGCTCGCGCGGCACGACGAGCCGCATTCGTCATGCCGCTTGAACCGCATGCCCTCTTCAGCGTGCAATTGCCACTGCGCACTGCACGCAGTTTGTCCGAGTCGTTGCGGCGGACGCTGTCGCGCCATTCGGCAACGCACGGCAGTCCGGGCGGTGTCCGGGTGAAACCGACGTGGTGAGCGCCGGCGTGCGCGCGACGCGCCGAAACCGCCCGCGCCGAAAACCAGCGTAAACTGGCGCGCCGGCGAAGGCAGGGTCATATATATATATATATATATATATATATATATATATATATATATATATATATATATATATATATATATATATATATATATATATATATATATATATATATATATATATATATATATATATATATATATATATATATATATATATATATAGGCAGCTGCCTCGGGTGATCGTGCAGATAAGCTAGAAGCCGGAAAAACTAACTTGTAAAGAAGGCTAAGCCAATAGCCGGTCCTCTGTAGCTAGTGCAAACGAAGCTGTAGCGCCGCTCAACAGAGAAGCAAGCAATGTATGTACGGTTTTCTTGATATTTTTGAGTCGCTTGAGCAGCTCACTTGCAGCTGAGCGAGCAGCTGCAAGTGAGCTGCTTCCGACGGTTAAACGTCCTATTGGAGCTACACCGTAACAAGCGTGTGTTCCAAGGCGACGCCTGCTGCTGCTGCACTGCTGGACTGGCTGCTGCCAGCAGCTGCTCCACCGGCTGTGCACACTGGCATGACATGCTGCAGGCTGAAACAACGGAGTCGGCTGTCTGGCTGCAGCGTCTGTGCTGCAGAAGTCCACGTTAGCTGTGGGCCATTGTAAAGATAGGCCGGAACTTTCGCCTTTTGTCAATTTTATTTCAGATTATATTCTTGTGCTCGTGTGACCCTTGCGTCGTGCAGGGCCTGAACTTACCCGTAAGGCCTGCCCTGGAGTGAGAGCAGGCCTTACGTACCGTTCTGCAAAGCATTCTCATGAAAAAGCTTTTTGTGCAAAAACTACTTGTTTTATCTTGTACACAACTCTCCAATTTACACTTTTCTTGCCGGCCTCAGCTTATCTATATCTGCTTATCTATATCATCTTATCTCATCTTATCTATACCCTTGCCGGTCTTATGATACATGGAAGATAAATCTTCCTAAATGCATGCTCGCAGCATGCATAATCCACACAAAACAGTTTTCAACGCCGACCACTTAATGGGTAACTTTCTCCGAAGCCTATTCACTCAAGACTATAAATATTTATGCACCCCGGTTGAGGCCATATTCGGATGCTTATGGAACTGAAGCAGCTTAACTGTACCTGAGTAAAGTGCAAAAAAATCAGTGATGGATCGAACCATGTGAAGTCATGCAGGCAAGGTTACGATGAGGTATCTGAGCTGCTTTGTCAAAGTTGAACGATTTCAAGGCACGAGGCAGTCATTTTAAAAATTGGGCTACCTTTTCAGGATCGAGCCTTGAAGCAGGAAAACATATTTTAGTATTTCAGTGCAAGATAATTCAGGCGAGGATCACTAGCTCCGGGCCTGTTTTATTCCCTGCTTCTGGCTTTTTCGGGTGGGAACCAGTGCAGTCACAGCATGCTGAAGGCTATGGAGCAAAGCTAGTTTACTAGCATTATTTTGCTGGACCTTCACAAGCAGGGCAATGACAGAACATCGTGTGAATGGCATAGAAAATCATCCAGCTGGCAGCGAAACCATGCATAGCAGTTCTACTATAGTGTTAAGTTAAACCTTTGGACTCATCATATCGGTATGAGTATTTGTGTTAATTGCATTTGCTAAGTATTGAATGACGGCTGTACTTATCGCGTGCTGGCCCTAATGTGAGACTGACATGGTCTCTGACTTTGTAGTCTCTATGCTGAAGCATATGCTTTTGATCATCAGCGATAGCTGGCCACGTACACCGATAGCTGTTGTGAGTTTGCTTGCCTACAGCCCAGTACCAATTCAGTGGGCTGCTGATGCTGCGTTGCCAATGCGATTTATTTCATTTTTGCCCTACTTTGATTTTATAGAACTTTTGTCCGAATGCTAGAATCGTGATGCCCTCATTTTTGGGTGACACATTGCTCTCTTTCTCTCTTTCAGATGATTTGGGGTGGTGGTGACATGGCATGCATTGCTGTGCTACAGCGGTTCTGCCGATCTCTGCATTTACTGTCTCTCTCTCTCTTTTCAGATAATGGAGTTCGGCTCTGATTATGTTTATGCATCCGTAGACGTAGACGAGGATGAAGTGACGATCGCTGATGATAATGGTGATGCCGATGATGGTAAACAGAACCTTAAGATGATTGATGCTCGTGAATCCAGGTGTGTATTGCAGGCAGATTCTATGGATCATGATCGAATGGCTATTCAGTAGTCGTCGACAGTCCAGTGCCTCTCGCAGTGCCTCTCGAGCATCGATTCGCATATGCCAGCTGCTACAAGGACCGGCATAATCATAATAATAATAATGCATTTGAAATAGCACCCTCGGAGAATTCAATCTATTTCTTTCTATGCACTTTGTATTTGCTGCAAAGTAAGCATGATTAAGTGGTTAGTAGTAGCATTCTCTACAAACAACAGTAATAACATGGTTAGGGGTGACAGGCACAGGGTCAGCATACAAGTATGGTTAGTGGCTGCATGCACAGTGTGAGCATGCTTAAGTACATAAAGGATAAATGTAATGTATCTCCGTCTGTAATTCCACAAAATCATAAAGACCATGTGGGTGTTACGCGGGAGAATTTTGTATAGCCCACTCACAGCCTAAGCGGCATTCGGTAGCCAACAGACTTCGTCTCACGCAACAAAGAGAAAGTGGGAAGCATAGCAGAGTCAGGAGAGCAGCTGAGGTAGTGAGTAGCATGGAAGTAGCAGCTCAGGACCGCTGAAAAGGATGTGCCATAGTCGGCAGTAGGAGAGTAGTTGTCTTTTCGTAAGAATTGTGGAAGCGAGTTCCACAGTCTAGGACCTGCAGAGCTAAAGCTTCTGTCGCCAACTGTCTAAGCAGAGGAATGGGACAGATAATTTATTGTCCGCACAGGACCCGAGGGCGTGGACAGGCTGAAATTGATGCAGCAGTTCAGCTAGGTACGAAGGAGCCAAGCCGTGGCGGGCCTTGTGGGTCAGCGTAAGAACTTTGCTCTGTATCCTTTGCTAATTGCAGGGACCCACTAAAAGCTGTCATATCTAGGTGCATTTTTAATTTCTTTTTAAATGTGGTCAAGTCAGGGGATGTCGCGATGGAAGTCGGGTATGAGTTCCAGGCTTTGGGAGCATACGAACTAAATGCACGGTTTCCAAAGGATTTGAGGTCTGTACGAAGTATTGGTAAACCATTGGATTCCGAAAAGCGGTGGTACGATGATAGGTAGCCTGGAGCCAAAGAATGAAGGGACCTGAAAGAGAGTGACAAATCCTTGAAAAAACAATCCGTTGCTTGACTGGTAGCCAGTGCAGGTCGGCAAAAAGTGGTATGATGTGGCAACTGCAACGCTCACGACAGACAAGCCTAGCTGCAGTGTTTTGCACCAGCTGTAAGCGCCTAATTGCACATGTCGGTAGGCCAGCAAGCAGTGAGTTACACGAACTAGGCAGGGCATCAATCAAATAGATTATTATTATTATTTATGTACCACCTGCTTTTCTGAATAAAATCGCTTAGCTACACCGCCTACGATTCTCAAATGCTTTGGCGACCGTGCATTAAGTTTGTTTGTTCCAATAGCTTCCGACTGTAGTCATGACATCCCCTGACCCGACAATATTTAAAAAGAAACTATGAAGGCAACTGTTTATTACAGTTTAGTGGGTCCTGTAATTCGGCATGTGACAGTTTACACGTGCTGACCATGTGCCTGCTACGACTAAGTGTCTCTACATTTGACCCTGTGCATGTCACATCTAAGAATGTCATGCTTGATGACATTGCGGATGTTACCACTATTCATTTGGTCGTGCTTTCTTTATAGTATCTGTTAAGTCCCTAGAAAAAGATTCAGTTCTCTGAGGTGCCACAGAAATGAATTATTATTATTATTACGGCCATGAACTACTCTGAGCTCACTATTAACAGTTGCTGTTTGTCGTTTAGCATCGGAGCAGCAGGTGAAGCCCTACGTACACATGGTGTGGCCAGCAGCATGCATACCGATTATGGAGCTCCTGCGACCAGGACAGGTGCCTGCTTGTACCGTCTGCGCCTCCATTTCTTTCTCACTTGCCTCTGCCAGCTCATTCCCTTCTGCCACATGCTACAGTCCATGCTACCTCGTCAGCACAGTTTGCCAGCTCAGCGTCGCGAGCCGTGGCCTTCTGTCGAGATGCACCGTGTGTCGAGATGGCTCTCGAGCAGCCTCCAAACGTTGACCAACGAAGGCATCCTTGTCACGCTCGGTGTTCTGCCGTCTTTTTTGCATGCTTTGTCTCAGTGGCTATTTTCAGTCGATGTAATGTAATGAAGTGTATGCTCCTTCAGTAGCTCTGCAAAGCTACTTAGACAAAGTGAGTGTTACGAAGGAGAGTTTTCTGTAGCTCAATTAAAGCCTACGTGGGTTTTGGTGCCCAAAAAGTAGGGAAAAGGGCGATCAAGAGCGATCAAAAGGGCGATCGAGGAAGTGAGTAGCATAAAAGTAGCAGCTCAGGATATCTGGACAGGATGTGCCACAGTCAGCAGCAGGAGAATAGATGTCGTTGCCTACGAGTTGTGGAAGTGAGCTCCACAGTCTAAGACCTGCATAGCCAAAGCTTCTATAGACAACGCTCGTAAAGCTTATGAATAGAACAGCTAACCTATTGTCCATAGAAGACCTGAGGGCTCAAGGAGGCTGCAACTGGTGCAGCTGGTCAGCTCGGTATGAAATCACCAAGCCATGGCCTGCTGCAATGGTTCAGAGTAAGAAGTATATTTTGTGTCGGTTGGTCAACCGGAAGTCACAGTCTTCATAAAAAAAGGAGATATCTCACTGAATCTTTGGGACTTACCAACTAGCCCTGCAGCTATATTCATCACCAGCTGCAATGGCCTAGTGGCTTTCCTGGTTGCCTTGCCAAAATAAAGTTGCAAATATCTAGCCTATCCAGAAACATGGAGCTAAACCACGGAGTGACAGTTTTTGCCGGTCACTATGTTAGACTTTCCCTAATCTTAGATAGGGATTGGGTGTAATGGCTAGCTGCGAAGGCAGTCTCCTGTAGAGGAAACGTCAAGAAAATACTTCAAATATTTGTTTACGTTACGTTTCAAAAGACATCTGTGTAAGAGATTAGGTTGGTGGTTCAGACGACTGCCACATTAAAGAAAAACTGAGTTTGCAAACCGTGTCTAACTTGATAATAAGCAGAAGCAAGGTATACGGAGCTATACAATTCACCGATATTGGCATCATATGCGACTTGTATCTCAACTTGCTAGATTGAGGTACTTGCATTTGGTGCACGCTTTTGACTTTTATATGGCTTAATTTTCAATGTAGCTTGATGCCTCGTAATTTCCATAACTTAGCTTAAACTTAACCTGTCTTGTTTAAATTTGAACTGCGAGCTCAGCTCTATTTGCATGACATGACGCTTGGCAAGTTGGAGTACAAGTCGCATACGTTGCAAAGGTAAATTTTTTAACTAGATGTAATGTATCTCCGTCTGTAACTCCACAAAGTCCTAAAGACCATGTGGGTGTTACGCAGGAGAGTTTTGTATAGCCCACTCACAGCCTAAGCGGCTTTCGGTATGCATTCGGTAGCCAACAGACTTCGTCTCACGCAACAAAGAGAAAGTGGGAAGCATAGCAGATTTAGGAGAGCAGTTGAGGTAGTGAGTAGCATAGAAGTAGCAGCTCAGGACCGCTGAAAAGGATGTGCCATAGTCGGCAGTAGGAGAGTAGTATGTGTTGCTTCCGGTTTACATCTGGAGTAGACGAAGTTTGAATTATTAGTTTTTCTTTAATATGACAGTCGTCAGAACAACCGGTCCCTTCCGTAACATTATTGCCCTTTGAAAAGTTACCTAAAAAATATTCGACTGCCGGATAGATTTTATAAGTATTTTCTGTACATTTCTTTACATTCATTTACATTTCAGACCCTTGTGCGTTCTGGTCCTCTGTGAACAGCAAATTATCTGTTCCTTTCCTTCACTTAAAGACCGTCGGTGACAGAAGCTTTCGCTCTGCAGGTCCTTGACTGAGGAACTCACTTCCACAATTCTTACGTAACGACACATCTCCTGCAGCCAATTGTGGCACATCCTGTCCAGCCGTCCCGAGCTGCTACTTCTATGCTACTCACTTTCTCGCCTGCCCTCCTGACTCACACTCCCGGTCGTCGCGATCTCTTTCCAGTCAGAGTGCACGAGGCTATGGTACTGCAGCCACATGCAGCTTCCTTACGGTCGGCCATTGTTGAGCCGTGGAGTTCAGCAGGTCGCAAGGAAATTATTGAAGAATGTGAGATTGACAAACACAAATCTCAGTGCTCTCGGCAGCGAGTGTGGAAGCCACTCCACTCCTTTGGTGGCCACCTTCATGAAACTATCAAAATTTAGTCAGGTTTCAAAGATGACAACCAAATTCCGAGCACACGCTAGCGGTCGAACTTAAAAACGCTTATTAGAAAAGTAAAGTCTTCTAGGTAAGCCGCACGCTTGAGCTATCCTATGAGTAGCAGTTCTGTTTTAGCATCCTTAAGTTTAAGGAAATTAACCGATATCCAGGATCGAATGTCGGCAAGGCTGGCATTCCATTTATCAGTCGGTGCTGCATATTCCGACAGTTTTGACACCAGATACGTACAAGTATCGTCAGCATGGAAGTGATAGCTTATACCATGGGCCTGAATGTCACTTTTCTCTGAGGATCAATATAAATGGAGAACAGCAAAGGACCGAGAAAGGACCCTTGTGGGACTCCATAGCTGACTGGTCTGGTGGATGAGATCTAACCCTTAGAGGATACCAATTGAATACGGTGGGACAGATCTGATTTGAACCACTCAGGTGCCTCGTCTGCTACACCGATTGCTCTCAATTCTTCATTCCTGATCGATAGTACCCAACGAAGTAGATCGATCCAGCAGGGCTAGGGCGATAGCATTGCCATCAACGTTGCTGCATAGGATGCCGTTAGTTACACAGAGCAGTTTCATAGGAGGGGTGTCGCTTGAAACTCGACTGAAATTTTGAATCCCGATCCGATCTGTATTCGGTTCTGATTTGATCCTCATAATTCTGATGGCTGTACTGTCAGGTTTTTTTTACGGGTTTGCCTAGCATACTGAATTGGGCTCTTTGTTTTGGTTTGAAGAGAGGCCCTGGATCAGGCATGGCCTGACACTAGGGAAGGAGCAGCCACGGCTGCCGCTGCAGAAGCAGTGGCAGCAGAGGCGTGACAGGCAAACTGCAGACGTCAACATTGTCTGCATCCGCTTTTCTCAATTGGTGTCGCCGGCTAACATGCACACCGGTGACCCAGTTAGATGCACTAACTGCAGTGCTATTCTGTCAATAATAAGCCGGGTCACCAGCGAGTCAGGTGAGCTTTGGGTGTACTTTTTGTTCGCTTCTTGTGCTTGTGCGTATATTCGCGTTTCTTCGTGCCTCACTAATGAAGGTTTTGTTGGAGACGGACATGTATTGAGACATGTATTGATCAGTCGAGAAATGCTGCCAGGCTGAGGCTGCTCACTGGCCGTCTGTGTGAGGCCCTTCTGGTGCGGTCCAAAGCTTGTGCTGTCTGCACGTTCTGCATTGATTGATTTGCCATGTAGCCTGTCGATGATTTTGGCTCTTTTTAGACGGCACCCGAAGATGGAGCTGTGAATTCTGCGAATACAAGAACGTAGTGGAGCTCGATCCGGCAGAGAAGCCATGCACCGCGGACGTGACCTACATGGTGGCACCACCTCCTCAGATATCTACGGAACTGTCTGACTCACTGGTGGTTTTCTGCATCGATATCAGTGGCAGCATGAGCGTTTCTACTGAGGTAGGCGAAATCACATTTGATAATAGCTGAGTGAAAAGAATGGCAGCATGCAGACTCTTTTTACGTCGCTAGCACGTGCCCATGTTTTCACGTGCTTTCTTAGCATTTTTCTTATTCAGGCACCTTGCCTGTCGAACAAAGTTGTTCGCATCGATATAGGGTGAGATGCTACTCTTTAGTCTATTGGTTCATTTGACGCATTCGAAAAATACTACTTGTGAAATTTGTATGTCGTTCGAATGCAAACTCTTTCGTTATAACGATCCTAGTAGTATCATGTGAATCATTGAGTAGTAGTCTGTTGGTCATATCGTGAGCTGCAGTTTCAATTTTTTCCTCGTGGTTTTTGTACGTTTGTTTTTGTTACCTCGTTCATTTCCGATGCTGTGTGCTGCTTGTAGCTCCCTGAAGCTTTGGACATTTGTGTCAGTACTTACTGTGCAGTAATCCACGTGCAGCCTTGTGCCACTAGCATCTGATAGAATTTAGCCCTACCTTGTTTGATGTCAACTTCCAGGTGCCTGGTAACCTGACTCTCCAGGGCCGACGAGTGCTTGACTACTATGGTAGATTCGCTGAAGCAGGCGACGGTAACCAGTCACTGCCGAGCCAGGCTAATAGGTTTGTTACCAACGTGACTCGACTTGAAGCAGTACAGGCAGCTATCGACAAGCAGCTGAGGGATCTTGCTCGGGATCATCCACGGCGACGACCCGCCATAATCACATTTAACAATGATGTAAGTCCTGATTTTGGCTCAGCAACGTCCTGCTGCGGATCTTTTAAATATCTTATAATTGCAAACCTCGTTTTGCATGTATGGATAGCGGTTTTCTGGCAATATATATGTGGCTGTGCCAGAAACTGTAGCAGGTATCAGCAATGAGTCGGATTACTGGTTAAGTATTTCCGCTCTTTCGTTTGCTTAAAGCACTCATCAGTAGCTAATGGTATTTTGAGGCTGAACTCTGGTAGTGTAGATGCTCTGGCTCTGTCATCATCCTCCCATAGACGATTGTTTTCCTTCTTGAGCAAATTCGCCTATCCATTCTAGCTGTTGCTTCGGCTTTTCTCTTTAGCTAATCATTTTAGGCAATGCACAATCTGGCTGAGAGATTTAAAGAACACGTTTAAGTGAAGACCTCGGACTTAGCTGTTAGATAGCATTTGACCAATTCAAGTTCTGTGGCCGCACTGGTAGCTTTCAATGTTGCCTGCTGACTGTGTTAGTTGAATTAGACTGCTTTCACACATTTCAGCCAAGGCACAGAGTATGTACAGTACTTTTCAAAATCTAAAGGGAAAATCTTCGACAGCACCCGAATACAACTAAATCCCTTTCTTGGCACTGCATATCCTGGAAACCAGTCCATGGGTTAGGGATAGCATGCACAATTTTGGCAAAGATTATAACACAGCGGATAGTTCATGTGTGGTATGCAAAAATCCTGGAGGAACGGATCGGCTTTTAGTTTGTTTTTAAATGTCGTCACGTGAGGGATTGCCACGATTTTAGTCGGCAGTACCTTCCTAGACTTTAGGAGCATACGAACTGAAGGCACGATGTCCAAAGATCTGGGCCGGTAAGAGCCACAGGTTAATGATTCAATTCGGACGAGCTGGCTGCACGATGTCTATGCCCCTAACTTGCATTTCTCTGCATGCAGGTTACTTTCATCGGCGATGGCATGTGCGAGCCGGTGAGAATCGCCGAACACTGCTTACACAACAAAGAGGCACTAATCAGCGCCGGGCTGTCGGCTCCGCTGCCTGGCGAGGCTCATGTCACCAGCCGAGCTCTGTCATCCAAGCTTTACAAGTATGCTAGCTGCTGTTACTGCTGCCTGCTGATTTGCCTCATCCTCACCACTCACCGAGGGGCCCCCTGCAGTAGTTCCCGTTGTGCATGCTTGCTTTGCATCTTCGGGCAGCTGGATCTTTCGTTCTGGTTGCGTGCTGCCTCGGCAGCTCGACATCGGGGCTTTGCGCCTGCTGTTGCATCGACCCTTTCCGAAGCCCTTGCCAATAGCAAGCGTCCACTTCCTTCTTTGCCCCGCTGCGTCGGGGTGCAGGCTGGAAGAGGGTGGCCGCACTGCTCTCGGCCCGGCGCTTGTCATGGCCGTGGCAGTGGCCGGCAAGGTGCCCGGCTCCCAGATCGTGCTGTGCACCGACGGCCTGGCCAACGTCGGCCTCGGCGACTTGGAACGCGAGCAGCAACAGCAGGAGCAGGACGCCACGGTTTCCAATGAGCAAAGCCGACAGGCGAGCGAGTTCTACAAGGAAGTTGGCAGCGAGGCGGCCTCGAAGGGGTAGGGCCATCCCTCCAACTGCTGCTGCTCTCGCCTGGTCTCCCTACTTGCAGCGAGGGGCCAAGGTCTCCGTGTTTGGCCAGTCAGCAGCTGCATGACCCAGTGGTACTCAGGCTGGCGTGCTGACGTGACCCACTGAGATACCCCATGTGACTGTTCTAGGCACTCGCTGTCTCTCTCCTTCTCACTATCTGCCTGTCTGTCTGTCTCTCCCTCTCTCTTTCTCAGGGTCTTCCCTCTGTGACAAGTCAATGTTTGCTGTGGTCTGTCTACGCTGATTTCAAAGTGTCGACTCGATCATTCTCGTCATCTCTCGCATCTTTGTTTGAAGCTTTCGAGTCGACATGCCGTTCACGGCAGTGCCCATATCCCAATAGGGCAGTTATCGTGCGTGATTTACAAGCATCAAGCCTGATCACCTGATCCCTTCTCACCTTCCTCAAGCTTTGGCTTGAGGGCTGCACAGCCTGTTTGGCGCTGCTTTAGCCCATCTACCGTAGACCATAAGTCATGTGATTGATCTTGCTACGAGCCGTGCAACATCTTATTTGTGTGTGTGTGCGTTGCAGTGTGTCTATTTCTATCGTGACCATTCTGGGGACAAGCTGCAAGCTTTCCCAGCTGTCTGTGGTGGCACAGTTGACCAATGGCGAGGTAATGAATGCACTCTCGTGCTTCAGCTCAGCTGCTCAAGGCCCTCCGTGATTACAGGCGAGCTGTCGGCGATCGGTTGAGCTGTGCGACTGTGGATTGCCTCCCCTTGCCAAACACTGCTCTACTAGCCTTCAAAGCTTGTGACTGCTGCATCCATGTGTTTTTTGCCATCCAGGTCAGCACAGTGGATCCTCTGAGCTTGCAACAGGAGTTTAGCAATGTCTTGCAGCAGGACATTCTAGCGACCAGTGTAAAAGCAACGTTCCACGTCCACAAGAGTCTGTAAGGATCTGCTATGCTGCTGAGGCATCGGCCAGAGGCAGAAAATTGTTGGCTGCCAGCACACTGCTCCCAATGCTGCAATGTTTTGAGCATGCTTGTCATTCTACCCTCGGCTGAGGACGAGCACTTCTATTTTAATGAGGGTTGAAAGGATTCGTGAAGGTGTCACCTCGCGAGCCGCCTGCTCAAAGCCCCGTGTGCTTGCTGCTAAAGCTTGCTGTCCAAGCGTTTGCAGAGCTAAATGGACACCAGTGGCTGTGCACCAGTGCAGGCGGTGCTGTGAAGCTTGTGGACATCCAAGCTTTTTTCAAATCTCTTGCTATCTTTGTGCACATGAGGCTTTTGCTCTTGCATTTAATGGAAGTGAGTCTCACATTTCTCTCAAATTTCACTAGGTTCTGGCAGGAGTCCAGATTTTGGCAGAGTTTCCACTTGTCATAGCTTTTTGATGAGATTGATCCGTTAAAAGAAAACGTGAGCAGACTAAAACTTTGAATGAAAAGTAGATGCATTGGCAAAGGTTCCGTGGAATGCTCGACAGAACCTTTGAAGTGTGTCTTGATAGCAACTACGACTGGTTACGAGAGCATTTATTAAGCACCACAATTAGCGGGTCCATGTGATTCTTTTTTTGTATGCTTATGGGAGCTGATACTGTGCATGCTGCCACGAATCATGTTTGCATGCTGACACTGGTCATGTCACATCTAACCATGTTGTGCTTGTTGTCATAGAGAACATGCTACCACTAACCATTCGATCATGCTTCCTTTGCAGCACCTGTAAAGTGCCTAGAAAGAGATTAAGTTCTCTGAGGGCACTCTATACATGTGTTATCATTATTATTAGTATTATTATTATTATCGTCATCATTATTATTATTATTATATCTTGCTGGTCTTAGCAGATCCCACTTTAAGCCGGGTGGGCTGTATGCCTACATGTGCTCAGCCTGCTGCCCAACGTGACTTGGCTCGGGCTACGTCAAAGGTCAGCAACCCATTACCATATAGTACCCCTTTAAAGGATGTCTAGCCAAACCTATGCCCAAGTCTCTGTCGGTTCTGCAGGTTCATTGAGGGCGAACCCGGCGAGCCCACGGTGCGCCATGTTAATCACGGCAACGTGCAGAGGCACTCGGAGATCACCTTCAAGTTTGGCGTCAAGAAAGACTATCTGCGGGCCCTACGTGCTCAGTCACTGCAAGCGGCTGCTGCTGCTCCTGCCGCTGCGGCCGCTAATGCCAAGCTGGCTCCTCCTCAGCGCAGAGCTTCCGAGGAAGCCAGTACAGCAGCTGCTACTGCCGAGGCTCCCCGGCGATGCTCTGACGAAGCCGATGCCTCGTCGGGTACGTTGGAACCTCTGGCCTATCCGAAGTGGCTCAAAGAGCCGCTGTACACTCGCCTGCTCTCTTCTTCTGTGTGAGGCTGCTGCTGTGGCGTTGGTAGATGTATTGGTAGTTTGGCATTTGTAGCATTGGAGTTTCTGCGCTATGCTTTCGATGCGTTTAAGGTCCTCTTGGAGAGAGCGCGCAGGAGAGTCAGAAGATGCATGCTGTGCCGATGGGCGGCAGTGAGCAGCCACTTCTAGGGGTGGCGACAGCAGCATCAATGGGAGCTGTCGACCCACCTGCCTCTGCTATGCAGCCTCCTAAGGTTGCTGCTTGTGTAACCTTCACCGTGGCTGAGCCCGGCACTTGTGAAGGCTCTTGTGGCACTGCAGAGAGTGGTTCTGGCCCTGTAGCTGCCATCGTGTCTGCAGCCTCTGGCGATGACCCCTTTCCCAGTGCAGAAGCTGGCTCTGTGCCTGCAGCCATCGGCGATGCCCGGTCCACTAGTGCAGCAGCACGGCAGCAGACAGTGATGAGCGATGCTGCTGTGGCCTCTGCCACGTCAGTTATAGCTGGCAGCACTGCTACACTGAGCTCCACGGCCGGTAAGGTCTGCTTCCAGATCCAAGTCGAGTACACGGATCTTGCAGGCGGCCGTGCCCTGAGGGTGCGCACCGTGAAAAGACCGATCACCATCGACCGAGATCTATCGGAGAGAAGTGAGTTCGCTTGGCAGCCTGATCTGTTGCTCGAGAGGCTAGGGCTGCTGCTGTTTGCAACTTGCTATTGGCCGTGGGATGACGAAGCTTGGTGATGGCGGTACCAAGTTTTCTCTCTCTCTCTCCTTCTCACACTCTCTCTCTCTCTTTCTCTGTCTCTATCTGTCTGTCTGTCTCTCTCTCATCGTCTTTACCCTTCTCTCCTTGTCTCTTGAGAAGTTGGTCTCTCTTCCCAAGGTCGGCTGGTGGGTGGCCCTCGACATGCAACATCACGAGCAGCCGTGTCATGATGATGCCCCCCATGGTCTCTCTAGAGCTTTGGCCTCCCATGCATGACGCTTGGATGGTATGCATGCATATCTCGTGAATCCATTCTTGATATAACATTTGACTAGCTTAGTGACTACATTCGCCGAAGCGAAACACATGTCCCATTCACGTAGGCCCAGTCGATCGGTGTTTATATTTGCAGAGATGAAGCCGGCTGTAATAGGTGTACATGCCGAGCAGAGACTTGGGTTTCACGCAATGAAGGGCGAAGCTTCCACCGGAAGAAGTTACTTCAATCGCAACATGGATCTGCTTCAGAGAGCCCCGTGAGCTGTAGTTGCTGCCTGTGCTAATCCTCTTACCCAGGCCCATTGCATTTCTGCTTGTTATACGATGCCATTCATTTTTCAGGGAATTTGCTCAATGTGCCAGAAGTACGCTTGCAAGCAGAGCTGGAGTGAGTACTTCTTTTTTTTGCACAGTGACCCTGGCATGGCATGTATGGCATCGCTCAGGGATTTGACTGTTCGTTCGTGATAACCCATCTAGATATGTTTTTTCACAAATTGGCAGTAGTGTTTCAGTGGCAGAGCTGCGAATTTCTGATTAATCAAAGAGGGAGACACCACATTCATATAGGGTCATGTGGGTCGCTATATTTCCACGACTTGAGCCCGACTGACATTGAAGATTTTAATTGCATGTAAACGTGCACTACTTCAGAACACTGTCGCTACAGTCGTGTGATTTCTTATTTTTGTAACCTTTAGATAGTTGTTAAATGAAATATTATATCGCGTCGCAAGAACACACACAGTTTTCTGAGAATTATGTTCACGCGAAGCTCGTGTCAATGTCATAGCGAATGTACAAGCTCTCTCACGCCACTTTTCGCTGAGCTGCAGTGACTACCCGTCAAGCAGTACATCGACATCAAGGCTCTGTCACTTATTTTAAAGTTCTTTAATTCTCTTCCTCCGGCAGGCCTGTCTAAACTACTCACTTCTCCCTGCCCTCCTACTGTTTCACCCTCTGCTCTGGCTCAGTTCGGTCAGACATAGTAAGAGCTCTTTAGGAATATTGAGCCTCTTTCAAGGTATATCATGGTGGCTGTTTTGCTATTATTCGTTTTGCTATTAGTACCTGTTTTTATCGTTTCTGTGCTGTGGTCTGCTGTGGAGGGCTTGCCTCTTGAATCCTGCTGTTTTTTCATACCAACTGGAGAATGTGTCGACTCTGCCCGCAGTAGTGTGTCAAACAGAAGAGGCTCTTGCGTTGAAACCAAAAAGCTTATTATTTTCAGAATTGCAGCAACGTTTTATCGCTCGATTCCAACGATGTTGGATATGCTCGACGATATGCGAACCAAAGATCCCACATGGAACTGTACGAAAATGCAGACAAGGTACCACAGCCCAAAGGTGAACAATGTGACTAGAAGAAAAAAAGATGAAAATAATCAAGATACAGATCTCGTGACTTCCGCGGCTGCTAAACTGCATCGGGCAACCCTTCCTAGTGATACTATTGAACCTACTGATTGGTCTTTGTATGTTTGCTTTGATGGATGTTTGCAGTTTGATAGGTGACAATGTTACATAGTTGTGCTATGGGAGAGGCTGTTAATGCCGCTAAATCTTCCTTATCGAAACTACTTTGTAAGTTCAGCATAAATCATCTTTGAGTTTTCTGCCACTGTAATGCATAGAACATGATCGGAAGCTTCTTTGCTTAACCTCACTGCAGTGGTTATTGCACTCCCTGATGTTTTGAGCCTCACTACGGCTCTCAACTTAGTTTTGTACCTGAATCGCTCTAATGCAACATACCGATAATTTATTAAACATGAAAGTGCTGCCGATGTGGTTTCTTTCCATCGCCGGACTTTTACACATTTCTTTCCATCGCTGAGCTATTATACATATATTGCACTGTTCATCATCGCAGATGTTCTTTTCTCTCTTTCCTTCTTTCTTTCTGTCTCCTCACTATCCATCGCCTCTGTCTCTCACACCCTCTCCTCTCTTGCTTTCTCTCTCTCTCTCTTTCTCACTCTCCCTCTCTCTCTCTCCCTCCCTCTCTCCCTCTCTCCCTCCCTCTCTCCCTCCCTCTCTCCCTCCCTCTCTCCCTCCCTCTCTCCCTCCCTCTCTCCCTCCCTCTCTCCCTCCCTCTCTCTCCTCACACATTCTCTCGCTTTTTCACTCTCTTACTCTCTCCCTCTCTCTCCTCACACATTCTCTCGCTTTTTTCCTCTCTCCCTCTTAAACTTACTCTCTTTCTTCCCCTCTCTCTTCCTCTTTCCCCTCTCAGTCTCTCCCTCTCTTTCACATCAGCTTGTAGCCGCCGTCTTATGCTAGCTCAGTTTGCTCGGCTTCTGTCGCTCGCAGTAGCTCGACGAGCATCCTATCGAAATGTTATCCTATGTTCGCCGCAGAATTCGTTAGCTTCCGCTCGCACGTGGAGCGATCGACTCCATCGTCAACCATCGACTCAAAACTGACGCCGCGTCGACGCTGCAGCGAGTCTCGCTGCAAGCTCGGCAAGAGCGAGTTCAGTGGCTCAGAGAGCTACGAAGCCTTATTGAGATGTCGTTTAGATTAAAAGTGGGTGGCATCCTTACCGGATCGTGGGTTCGAGTCAGAGGTCGATTCATTATTGACCGCTACAAGCAGTGGTAATAGCCATGCAGATTCTTGTGCCGCTATATAAACGAGGCTATTTATTAAATCAGCTTACCTTTTTTACAATGCCAAACCTCACTGGGATGTCGTTTAGATAAAAAGCGGCTTGCACGAGGGAGACCCTCCGACGTACGTAGCAAGTTTTTCAGATCGGCAAAACGTAGCAACAGAATTAGGGAAACCGAAACGCGGATGGCAAGACTTTGCATACTTTTTCGCGGCTTGATGGGAAGCCCTCGCTGGTCGGAAAAAAGCGACTCGATGCACTTTACGTGACGTTATGCCCTAATAGCCTGGCTGCTTACTTTAGCACCGTCTGTAAAAGTCTTACTGCTCAGGCAAGAAAACCAGCGAGGAAGGATTTGAAGAACTCGAGATGTGATACCGCAATGGTATGGAATAAGTCGAGAGGGGTAGAAAAAATAATAAAAATCGTAGCTGATTTAAGAGCCTCTTTTGTTTAGCGACAGAAGAGCCTTTACGGCTATCACCACCGCTTGCAGCGGCGATAAAGGATTGCCCACCGCAGGATTCGAACCCACGACCTCGGGACCGAAGTCAAGTAAAGCAACCGCCTTACCTAGTGTTGGTTTGGTCCAGCGGTTAAGGTGCTCGCCCCTGACCAAGGTCTGGCTGAGGTCGTGGGCTCGAGCCCGGAGGCATATGTTAAGCGCCCGAATAGAGATTAAGTTCTCTTGGGGCGCTATACAAATGAATTATATTTTATTCATTTATATTCTAGTGTGCCACCGTGGCTTACAAGGTACCATTTTATCTAAGGAAGCCGGAACTGTTTCGCAACAGCCGTGATGGCACACTAGGTAAGGCGGTTGCTTTCACGATCTCGGTCCCGAGGTCGTGGGTTCGATTCCTGCAGTGGGCGATTCTTTATCGCCACTGCAAGCGGTGGTGATAGCCGTAAAGGCTCTTCTGTCGCTATACAAAAAGAGGCCGTTTAATCAACTAGGATTTATTTATTTATTTATTTAACACGACGTAGTGATAATTGGCATACTTGACAGTGTAGTATTGGTTTCTACGGGGAGGGGGTCGAGCATGGCAAAATTATCCGAAATCGACTTCATGGAGTCCATAATCTTTTAAACGTATACGTAGGATGCCGTACTTTGCAAGCATAAGCGACGCACTGATGCCTCGTGGCTACTGGGAGTTCTTAGAGCGGATGAAAATACACGGCTCGCTGCTTTTACTACTACTTACAGCAATTGAAACGGAAGACTGCCGTGCTGATGCTAGAGCCTGTTCTCAGGAGCAGAGACGCGCAGCAGTCGCAGCTGTCCGGCGGCGACGGTGCAACTGCGACACTTTTTCCAGATGCAATCTCGCCGCCGCCGAGTTCCCGGCAGCGGCGGCCGAGTATCCGAATTTTCCCGCTGGGGCAATGGCTAGTCACCCCACTCGCCGCCGTCGCAACTCCTCGCTTCTCACATCGCCCGGCTCACTATCGCTATCACTCTGACCCGTCGTCTGCTTCAGTACTGAACTCACACTTCCGCAGCGCTCGCCGCAGCTTGACGGTAGTAGCCGTCGTACCTCCTCCGACGCACAGCCAGTCGCGCGACCCGCCTGCCGCCAGCAACTTCTGTCTCCCTCGACGTCGCTTGAGGCCGCCTCACCGCTTGCTGCCCCAGCTGCGCCCCGCCTCTCGCTTCAGCGCCGTCGTCCTCTGCTCCTTAGGGCAACCGTCTACTGGGGACCCGCCGGCGGCCCTTTCAGCCTTCCCTCTATCGCTGCGTGACTTTTGTGAATCTCTGCTGGTTGCCTCTCGTGCGGGACAGCGATCAGGCACGCGACTGGCCTGGCTTTGTGGCCTCAGACCTCCTCCTCAGCGGAGAGTGACTGTGGCTCTTCCGCGGCATGTGCAGGGACTTTGAGCGAAAGCCGCCTCGCCGTACGGACCGCCGTCCATCTCGGCCGGACAAGCCTGCTCCGCGTGGGCCGTGGCCTTGGGACCCGAGATGTGCCTCGCTCCAGCGGCGGTTGTACGCAATCGAGCTTACGCAGACCGACAGGGAGATCCTCCTTCCCGCGCCGACCGTGTTCTGACGGGCGATCTGATCGGCGATCGATGCTGAGTATCCGGATGTTTGCCCCATTACGGCAAAGTGATGCCGCAGCCAAATGTACCGGTGAAAGAGCTGCTGGGGTGAAAGAGCGCGGGCTCCTGCTCAGATACTGGGACCGCACAGCGCCCGCACGGCGCCAGAATCGTGCGTTCCCCAGCTCCGGCTCCGGCGCGGCCGGCGGGAGGACAGCGGGAGAACCGGACGTGACGTGCGACGAACAGGCGTGGTCGCTCTCGATTCAGCGCACAATTAGAGTTGCTCCCGTTGCGAAATTTTGAAGCGTACAGCAGCTTACGTTGGCGAGGGCGTACCGATGTCTTACATAAAAAGAAAACTGTACGATGACTAGCTGTAGCACGTTGACTAGACCTCCGGAAGCATGACAGTGTTGGAGCTCGTGGGCGTGAGCTATGGCGGCGCGATGGAGAACGAAGCCCCCATAAGTGAGTTGTGGCGTTGTCGACGACGGATGTATCTTATCGTTCGCAAGCAATTCAAGCGAATACATACTGGTGTAGTGGCCGTCTTGCGTGCTGCTCCGGACCACGTGGCGATAAAAGAGAAGAGAGTGGATAGCGTACGTTCTGGCCGAGACACAGGCAAAATGTGAATTTCGCGGCAAAGAACAAGTCACTTGCAGGCAAAGAGCGCGCCAGATGGGCCGACAGAACGTCGGCTGGGGACAAAACCACGCGATGGCGAAGACACGCCCCCAGCAGCACGACTTTTGCCTTAGTTTGAGGTCAGCCGGCCTTGGGTATGCCGTTAACGCGCTGTTGCTAATACGAGCGAAAGACTGAACAATGTGCCAAACAATGAAGGTCGGATTACTGATCGGTCTTGCAAAGAGCTTTCATGTAATTGTTCCTATCGCGAATGCTAAACTCTCTTCAACCCTCTCATTCTCTTTCCGTTTCTCTCTCTCTCTCACGTTCTCCTACTCGCTCTCTCTTTCCTTTCTCTCACTCTCTCACTTTCTCTCTTTTCACTCCGTCTCTCTTCTCTGTCTCTCTCACTCTCCCCCTTTCTCTATCTCACCCTCTCTCTCTCCCTCTCTCACTCTTTTTCTCTCTTCATCTCTCCCTTCCCCTGTGTCTCTCTCACTGTCTCACCGTCTCTCCATTTACTTTCTCTCTCGCTCTCTTCCATCTCTCCCATCTCTCGCTCTCTCTCGCCCTCTCTCCTCTCTCCTCTCTCTCCTCTCTCTCTCTCCTCTGTCTCCTCTCTCTCCTCTCTCTCGCTCTATAATGTAATGGATCTCCGTCAGTACCTCCACAAAGTCATAAAGACCACGTGGGTGTTACGCAGGAGAGTTTTGTATAGCGCACTCACAGCCTAAGCGGCTTTCGGTACGCATTCGGTAGCCAACAGACTTCGTCTCACGCAACAAAGATCTCTCTCCTCTCTCTCCTCTCTCTCTCTCTCCTCTCTCTCCTCTCTCTACTCTCTCTCGCTCTCTCTCGCCCTCTCCTCTCTCTCCTCTCTCTCTCCTCTCTCTCCTGTCTCTGCTCTCTCTCTGTCTGTCTTTCTCTTTTTATATGTTTCTATGAGCTGGCGCTGTGAGAAGAGAAAGGCGATAGCGCTTTGGAACTCCCGAGAAAAGCTCATTCCACCAGACGTAGAAAGTAACGATCTACGCGAGCTTACATCTAACCGACGTTCAGCAACCCGCCATAATACGCCACGGCCTAATCTGCATGCGATTGACCGACTGCAAAAATGCCAAGTGCTGCGGTGCGTTAGCGTCGCGTGCGCTCGCCTCGTTCTCTCGCGCTGCCAGGACGAGGCTCGCTCGTTCGCCTCCCGCTGCGGGCGGGCGAGCGTGTCGTCACGCAATTGTCTGTCCGACTCGAGAAACGGTCGGCCGGCCAGATACGAACGCTACCGGTGAAGAGGGCGCACGTTCACCGATGGAGCTCGCTCTTCCATTCCTTTATAGCGTCAAGCAAGACTTACTAAACTCCACCTCCCCTGACCTTCTTGCCTCCGACAAGGACGAGCGGAGGTCAGCGAGCGGCGGCGGCGCAGCTTCGCGGCAGCGCCGCTCTTGCTCTGTGCTCTCTCTCTACTCTCTCTCTCTCTCTCTCTCTCTCTATCTCTCTCTCGCGCTCTCTCTCTCTCTCTACTCTCTCTTGCTCTGGCTCTGGAGTTGCTTGGAAATTTGGTCCGGCGTTTTGTACCGCTTTCCGCGAGTCTCACTTAATAGCGATGGCAAAAGCCACATTTTCAATTCGTCTTTAAAGCTCCCTCAGCGAGCCAAATATCGGACCAGCTATTTGGCAGTTATTTGATTGCAGGAGAAGTGACTACCTCGACTGCCCTCCTGTCTCAGCTATGCTATTCGCGTTCTCTTTGTTGCGTGAGATGAAGTCTGCTGGCTACCGTATGCGCGACGAAATACGTTTAGGCTTTGAGTGCTCTATAGAACACTCTCCAGCGGGAAAACTCAGATAGTCTTTGTAGCTTTGCGGAGTTACAGATGGAAATACATTGCAGTGATTAATGGTATGAAAGGCATTGTGCGTGAGACATGCAGGCATGCAGGAGCATTCCGACGCCGGTTAGTCGCTCCCCTGTTTAGTAGCAGGAACTGAATCGTGAATGAGTAAGCGCGTAGAACGGGTAAGTGCGTAGAACGCACAAGAAAATAAAAGCGCCCCGTTAGGGCGCAGGGAAAGCCGACGGGAGCGCTCGAAGCTTTAGATATGACTTGAAGACTTTAAAATAACTGTAAGTGGTGCCAGAATTCGATGCATTTTTGAAATCAAGTCTCGACTTATGTAAGTCACTGATTGCTGATCTACCGCTCTTTGCAATCAGTTTCTTACACCTGGTGCAAAGGTCTGCAGCTAGGCTAGTCTGTCGTGAGCTTCGCAGTGTTGCTACACCTCACCACTTCTAGCCGACCTTCACCGACTCTCAGTCAAGCAGCGGCTTGTCGCTTTCAAGGTTCTGTCACTCACTTTTAGGTCCCTTCCTTATTTGACTCCAGCTTGCCTATAAGAACTACTCCCCGCCAGGTTAGGCATCGTGCTATTCATTACCTTATTCAAATCGTTTAGCCATACCTCATACAAACCTCAAATCTTTTGTAAACCATGCCTTTAGTTACGCTCCCAAAGCTGAGAACTCATTTGCGACTGTCATCTTGACGTCTTCAGATTTAATGACATTTAAAAAAGGTAAAAGCCCACCCACCCTTTGTCGTAGCATTTATCAGATCCTGGGGATTCGTCCTTTGTGTACTTATGCGAGCTGACACGGCCCATGCTGCCACTAACCATATTTTCACGTGGACCCTGTGCATGTCACCTCTAATCACGTTATCCTTCTTCACATCGTGCATGTTGCCAATAAACATTTGATCGTGCTTTTTTACATTATATGTAAAAGGCCAAGAAAGAGATTAAGTCCTCTGAGAATGCTATTCTAATTTATTTCATAATTATATTATGAAATAAATTAGCCTTTCCATCTGTAAATCAACAAAGCCACAAAAATTAAGTTGACGTTACGCAGAAGAGGTTTTTTCACGACGAATTGACAGCTGACTGTGTGTATATGGTAGCCGAAAGACTCCCCCATCTCTCTGTCTACAAAGAAATAAGAAGCATAGCTGAGCCAGGAGAGCAGTCGAGAAGTGAGTGACATGCGAGATTGCCAAACAACTGCTGAAAATATTGACCGAAATCGACAGCACGGGAGAAGATGTCGTAGTGTAAGAATGTTTGAAGCTAACTCTATAACCCAAGTGTGAGCATTTGCAGTCACACCGAAAATACCAAATACCAAATCGGAGTAGCAGAAAGCATTACGAAAAAGTTGGGTAAATGTCAACACAGCTCACGGAGTTGCTTAGGGTTGCTTGTTAGCGCTGGGAGGAAGCCAAATGCTTGTATCCAGCTTCACACTGCTACACAGTATACACTGCTAGTGGCCTAATCGCCACTTGCATCTGAAAAAGAACGCCTTCTAATCCGGATCTCTTTCCGTTCGAGAGAACGCCTCGAATATTTGATCGCGTCGTTTGAAGAATTTCGAGCCCGTCATATTTGACACGCGGGTAATCTGCAGTGGACAATTGTACCGAACTCGTCCGATTTAACCATTCGCTGAACTTGGCTGGTTACGAAAGAGCAGCTACAATATTGCAGCATCGCCGCCGCCGTGCGAAGTGGAAGCAGACAAAATGGCGTCCTCGCGGTTTTTTGTGATTAGCTTAATTTACCGTGCTTTTCTTTCGAGGTTAACGGAGATTGCTTAGTAGGAAATTTTTGGAAAAGTAGGCCACAAATTAAGCGAACACGAGTTACAATCCCGATTCAGATTCAGCTTGCTGTGCACGCACAGGGCGACGCGACGACTATGCCAGCCTGAATCATCTACACTAGGCGGGAGGAGCTGGCCGTGCGGCGAGTAGTGCGACTTGACACTTGACGGCTCATGCTGTCCATGTGCGAGCGTTCTTTGTGTGCAAGCGTTCTTGCTTGAGAAGGATTCGGCTGAGATTTTGGAGCAGCCGTCCAGATTCGCAATGACCATTATGTAATGTAATGTATCTCCGTCAGTAACTCCACAAAGTCATAAAGACCATGTGGGTGTTACGCAGGAGAGTTTTGTATAGCGCACTCACAGCCTAAGCGGCTTTCGGTACGCATTCGGTAGCCAACAGACTTCGTCTCACGCAACAAAGAGAAAGTGGGAAGCATAGCAGAGTTAGGAGAGCAGTTGAGGTAGTGAGTAGCATAGAAGTAGCAGTTCAGGACCGCTGAAAAAGACGTGCCATAGTCGGCAGTAGGACTCTGGTGTGGGTCAGCGTAGCGGCATGAGTCCGCCTATGTAAGGAACAGGGACCACAAGCTTCCAAACCGGAAATGACGTCCGCACAGCCCCCGCAACGCTGTCCGTTCTTTGCTCGAAATGCCGAGGTCCGCCAGGCAGACTTCCTTAGGCCAGCCACCGGCCACCTACAAAGGGTGCCGACCGCAAAAGGCTTCGCCACTGACGACCAGTGGCCAGCGATCTGGAAAACCGTGCTATGGCCTCGTACTTATCAACCGTTTTCCGGGCCACCTCCGCCAGCGCATCCTTGCTGCCGTCAAACGTCACAGTTACGTCGACTATGACCGCGTCGGTGCCCTTGTCGACGACCAGGTCCGGCTTGAGAGCCGGACTCCCGGCGAGCGGGAAGGCGCGACATGCCGAAAGGCAGGAGAGCGCGGTGGCCGGAAGAGCCCGATTAGGCTACCCAGAACCAGGCTGTGGCGAACCGTTATTGCTTGCAGCATCGGCCGGCACTGGCTTAGAACGTGGCAGACGGCCTCTGTCTCATTGATGCTAAAGAATGAACTAGAAACGTCGCCAGAGTTCCGAGTGGGCCTAAGCGGCACGATCAATTTTATCAGGGCTAGCTAGTGGGAAATCGCTACTCATGCCTTAAATTCTGTCCGCCGCTGCTGCTGCTGAAATCGTACGGCGGTTCGCTCGTGATTTATTGTACGCAGATTCAACGGCGAATTTGAATATCGAACAACTGATAAGAGGCGGCAGAGGACAAGAGCGCCCCAGGCCTGTCGCGAGCAGACCATTTTGTTTTAGTGCTGGAGTGTAATCGAAATTGTTAATTCATTTGTAGCAGGTATGATCAGCGGGAAATGCAGCAACCGAAGGTCGAGGCTGCCACGAGCTTCCAAAACGAAAGTAAGTGTGCTCGCTGTGCTCGCGCATGATCGGCTGCGCCAGCTGTGCACGATTTTAAAGATTCTGACGGGTTTCAGCTACCGTGCTAATAACCTCTCTGTCTCTCCCTCACAATGTCTCAACATAAGTACTGTATATACCTAAATATATATATATGTATATATACTAATGTATTATATATATATATATATACAAATTAGTATATATATATATATACTAATGTATATATTAATGTATATATGCAGAGATATATTATTCATGTAAATGCCTAGTACTCTCAGCATTTTGCAATCTACTGCTTTGCCCATTTCATGAGTCGGTCGCCGGGCACTACAATTGGGCGCAGGGGGTGCGCGTCACCACGATCTTTCGATCGAAAAAAAGGCGGCACAGGCAAGCGAAGCGTTTCGTAGGAGAGGCAGGCAGCGGCGCGAGTCGGCTGAACAGCTGCAGCTGCATTCGGACGCTCTCGCCTCCGTTCAGGTCCGCAAATGAGCGACCCTGTAAAGGAGCCGAGCTACGTCGATGCGAACGTCCTCTGTCTGCGGTTCTCGGAGATGGTGTCGGTCAAGCAGCCGCTCTTCGACAATCCCGTGCGCTGCAGACGATGCAGCGCCGTCATGAGCCATCTGAGCGCGGCCACGCCGGCGAACGGTACACTTTGCATGCTTTGGCGCGAGGCGTGACTGGCTTTGCCGCCGCGCTCTAGTAGCGAGACGCGCAAATTGGCCTGAGCTCGCGGCGCCAGAGCTCGCGGCGCCGAAGCGGCCCGATCGCTGACCGCAAGATTTCAAGAGCCACACTCTGCACACCTGCGACCGGTACGAAGCGTTAAATCGAGTGACGAGCTAGTGACCACGGCCACCGCACGGTTTCGCTTATCAACTGGGTTGTCTTCTCTTGACGCACGCTAGCTTACCAGCTCAACCGTGTTCTTGCAGTAAGGTCAGATTCGCTATAACTTGTATAACAGCTTCAACTGCGCTCTCAACTGTTCGTTCTTGGTAAATATATCCAAGCGTTGCCTAACCCCATGCCTTCCGGAGTGCTTCTGATTTAAGGTTTTTTGCTATCGCCTCGTTCCCCGCCGTTTCGTAGCTTCTTTTTGGGAGAGGGTACAAAATGGTGGTAAGCCACCATTTGCGACCATCTTTTTGCATTTGGCCAGTAGCTGCAGTTAAATAGGCCTCCTCAAATCGTCGATGCTTGTTCCAATTCCTTCCATGATGGTTACAAGTGGGCCTGTGGATTCGCTTCGCCGAGTTTCAGTAGAATGACCATACTGTACATAAATTTACGCTTCTATTACCTTTTTGGTACATTACGTTTTTGCCGTTGTGCGAGCCTGTGTACTCACGTACGTGTAATTAATTATTAACTAAAGTCAGACGATAACTCGACTAGGAACTCTGCCGTCTCCGACTCAGGAACGTTGCGCTCGGATTGGCTAGCGTATTGTCTCGTGACTAGCAGCACGACTGCTGCGAAGGTTCGCTAGCCAAAGTCGGTGGGCCACCATTTGCCGCATGATGGACTTGCTCGCTTTAATAAATAAGGACAGCACGTGTCTAAATCGCTTTTACTCTAACCCCATTTGGAAGCAAGTCAAAAACTAATAATTTACTTTATTGTATTTTATTTTTATTATTTCTGTAAGCATTTCGCTTTGTATTCAAATTCAATTGCATGCAATTTGAAGTCTGAAGTTTAGAGGTGACAGCGCTATGAAATTCGCGTTCTGTTTTTCTCACCCGGGTTGAATCACATTTACCAAGAGAAGTGGTTTTCTTATATACAGTAAACTGACTATACAACTGGACCCATATTGAGCACATATTTTGACAAAAAAGCCTCAGATTTTACTACGAAACTATAGGCAGATTCCGAAAAGATAAAAAATAACTAGGGACAATTTTACGATCACTCTAAACGGTGATTACGCCTGGCACGGGCATTAAGAAAAAAGAGGTAGAATTCGGCATCCCGTTTAGCTAGGTTAGCTGTAACGAACCCGCTCATCTCCTTCAAGGTGAAGGCGGCGCCTCTGCCGTTAGCACCGTTAACAAATGAACGTACGGATGTGAATTATTGTAGTCATTGTCAACGGTTTTAGCTTTCTTTCCAAGTTACATTTTTCTGCAAGGCTTGTCGTCATACCAGTGCACAATACTGTCGTGTACATTGTTGTTATCTCCTGGGGTATCCATTTTTGTTTCCTCTTCGATGCTAATCTCCTGCACTAGTTCTCCAGTATTGCTTTACAGCCCCAGAGGTCTCAGCGAGTGGTGCAAAGTGCTCGGGTTCCACGACTCAGGTGTTGGGTTTGAGCCTGCAAAAGTAAATAAATAAATGAATAAAAATCCTTTGTATAGGGCCCCAAGAGAACTTAATCTCTACTCAGGCGCTTCACATGTGCCTCTGGGCTCGAGCCCACGACCACAGCCAGACCTTGATCGGAGCGAGCACCTTAACCACCGGACCAAACCGGCTAATAATAAATATGGCTCTCTGCAAGCAGCGTGAGCGATTGACTCCGCCTTCTCCTATCGGGCGCGAATTTATCGACAGCCTCGCGTACAAGGCTGTCGAATAATGAGCTGAAACTCACCGCGCCTTGCTCGCGGACATTGCAGATGGCCAGAGAATGTGGCGCTGCGAGTTCTGCCGGCATGACAACGGGATCGGCGTTCGAGCGCACGACCTACCTCGCTCCGAGCTCATGACCTTCACCTTTTCGAAGTCACGCGAGGAGGATCGGCTGCCGATTGGCTCGAGCGACGACGAGACGCTCGTCATATTTTGTCTGGACACGAGCGGCTCGATGGGAGCGATGGCCGCCGAAGTAAGTTTGAGAGGATACTCGTCAGGAAGAATGTCGCTGCTGCTGCTCAGCATGTAAGCGCTTCTCCAAAATAATTTCCTTCTCCTGTTTGTGTCGCCGTTGTCGCTGTACCGAATATCGGTTATCGCGGGCTGAAATGGGGAGAATGCAGCCAACCCCCTTACGTCGACCTTAACGTCCGCTGCGATTTTAGTTAGCTGCCGCCGGCCATAGCCAAGTTACGGTTCAGCCCTCACTAAGTACTTCCGGCAGGAGAGCTACAGTTGGTGACTAGCCACTACCATTTTAGCTCCTCGCGGCGACTATCGCATTCGAGAAATTCTAGGAGCGAATGGCTGGCTCCTAGTTCGTGTCGCAAGTGATAAGTCGGCGGTGAATAATTAACTGGTTCGCAGACTGCATATCGACATCAGTGTATTGCGACCAATCATCGCAGTCAGGGCTATAGAGATGGCACGCCAAAAGTGATCATGCAAACGATCAAGAAACGAAACAAACAAGCGAACGATCGAGCAAACGGAAGTGCAAACCGTGGCTGCAGCATTTCAATCATCCGAGAAATGCCATTTAGTTATAGTCCAAACGGAACCCAGCTAGTGGCAGACTCGTGGATGACCTTGGCTACCACCGACTTTGAACAGCGGATTTATAATTTCAGTAGACTGATTGCCATGTTCTTAATAATTGTATCGCTGAAGATTTTAGCGTCATCCAACCATGACCTCCAAAAATTATCTGATTTCACGTTCCCTTGCTGCGGCTCTGGCATTAACACTGTTATAGCTTTGCGAAAAGAAAATTCTTGGAATTTGTGCCTGCTTCCACGTGCACTGAACTGCATTCAGGCTCCTAATTCTTACATCATTACCAAAACTTCAAAAGTCCTGGATGAATACTCACTGATGGGAGCAAATCACTCGTAAAATGGAGTAGTGTGTTGATCCTTGCAGAGATCTTGCATGCAGAGAAAGTTTAATAAATTGAACCCAGCATTTAAAAGTAGGCAGAGGATAATATCGGGAAGGTTCACTGAATTCTGGTCACTATGACCGGATGCAGAGCTTATTCATCCAATCTTGAATTGTTGCCTAACAAAACTCAGTGCTTTCACTCGCGTACTGTGCCAATAGATAGTTTTCAATCTAAGCCATTAAGAAAATTTAACAATTTTTAAAAGTTCTTACACTGACCCACAAGGCCCGCCATGACTTGGCTCCTTCATACCTAGCTGAACTGGTACATCAGTTTCAGCCACCTCTTGCCCTCAGGTCCTGCATGGACAATAATGTAACCGTTCCGTTCCTCAGCTTAAAGACCGCTGGCGAAAGAAACTTTGCCATGCATGTTCTAGACTGTGGTAATCTCTTCCACAATTACTACTCTTGTTGCCAGATATGGCACATCCTTTTCAGCCGTCCTGAGCTCCTAGCCCCTAGGCCACCCACTACAACATCTGCCCCCCCCTGAGTCAGCTATACTTCACACTTTCTCTTTGTTGCGTGATGAAGTCTGTTGGCCACCGAATGCGTACCGAAAGTGGCTTAGGATTTTTTAGTTTGCTATAGAAAATATATTTTCTAAACGCATAGCATCTGTGGCTTTGTGAAGTTACCAGCGGAGACGCAGTTACTTTGTAAGTCGTGCTAGTTTTGATAGTGACCCGTATCAAAAAAGGCCGGCGTCAGATTCTAACCTTTGGCTAATTAGGTCCCAACCAATTTTCGGAAACTATTCATGAACTTTTTGCCTGCAAACCATTAAATCAAATCTTTACATTAGTCAATAGGCAATAATTAAATCTGAAATAAATAACTGACTTATAGAAACCTCAATAGAAACTTATAGAAACCTGTGTTTCCATATGTGGCAAACGGCTGAATACTGGGTGAGCATTACTACACACACACACACACACACACACACACACACACACACACACACACACACACACACACACACACACACACACACACACACACACACACACACACACACACACACACACACACACGCACCCGCACACGCGCACAAGTACACTAAACACAAACACTGTGTATCATTAGCACTATTTGAAGAGATCAAAACAATATTGGTTGATTTGTCTGCATCCTCGGCCGGTCTTGAAAAGGCTGTGGGGCACCAGACATATAGAGCAGGTGTAGGACATCAGACAGCCCGACAAGCTGTCTGTGGAAGCGTGATTCAATGAAGCGCTGACAAGATTCCGCGCATTAAATTAACACTACATAACAGTAAAATTGACGATTGAGGCTCTCGTAAGATGAAAATGAATATCATTTTCAGACCGAGTACCATATCCGTGGCAAGTTGTGATTGCAATAATGTTTAGGCCTTATCAACCATCTCAATTGCCTCATTACCCAAGAGTATGCAGATGAACTTGCTTGCACACACACACACACACACACACACACACACACACACACTCACAAACACACACACTCACACTCACACGCATGCTGTTTATGTATATATGCTGACGTACGATGGTGGCCGATTTACCACTTGCATGGGCTGCTGCCAGCGACTCGAGCGTGATTCTCTTAGGCCGGCTGCTCTCAGTCGTCTCGCATTCTTTCGACAGATATCTGAGCCGATCGCGGTCAAGGACAGAAAGTCGGGTGAACTTCGGCTCTCGTCGCGAGTGACGAGGCTTCAAGCGGTTCAAGCTGCAGTCGACAAGCAGCTGCGGATGATGGCCGAAGAATACCCTCGTCGCCGCATTGCGATTGTCGCCTTCGACGACGTCGTGAGTAATCTCCCACCTCTCCCCAAATATCATTCAGCTTACTGCTGAGACGTACCTGCGGCCATTTTCTGTCGAGCCCTGACCCGTAGCTGGCAGTTTTTCAGGAAACGGCTCTGAACCTTGGCCATGAGCGGGCGTGACAAGAATTTATATTTATTATGCATCGTCGTATAACCTAACTTCATGTTCTGGTTGTTTAACAAGCTAGCAGCAGAGGGAAATCTTCTAAATATGCACAAGTATATGAAACAACGTTCGTACCGGTGCCAGAAGTCTAATAGGTGCAGAACAATTTCCTTATTTTGCTTTGATGTGATAAGGAAGTATTATTGTCTGGCAGCTTCCAAAATATTCCGGCACATTTTGATTAAAACTGTCAGCCTTCTATGGGAAGCCGTCACTTTGAGCCACTGATGACGGGCCTTTGAAGTTAATTGACCAAGTATTGTTCGGCTTGCTCCACGGCGAGCCGTCGATGTAGAGAGCCCTGGACCGATGCAGCTGCAACATTATTAAATTCAACAACGATAAAACCAACTTAGTAGCTATTGGTTAAAAAACATGTGTGGCTAGGAAATTTAGCTAAATGCTCGATTGGGCTTTGCCAGCGTATAGCTGTCAACCCTATAGTGTCTGCATGAAATCTAGCTGTTCTGTTCCCAAGTAAACTTACACTAAGATAAACGCATCAGCTCCAGAGTCAAGTCTGCCTACTTTCAGCTGCGTAATATTGCTAAAATGAGATGTTGATTAGACAGGGATGCTGCATCCAAATTGTTCGATGCAGTTGCGACATCCCGTCTCGATTTCTGTGACTCACTACTTTCAGATCCACCAATCTGTGCAATCAGGCGCTTACAATTTTTGCAAAGCTCTGCATCAAGGCTTGTATATGGTGAGCGTCGAAGCTTCCACACCACACCACTTCTCGCCGACCTTATCAGGCTCCCGATAAAGCAGCGGCATGTCGCTTTTAAGGTTTTGTCGCTCACTTTTAGGTCCCTTCATTTTCTGGCTCTAGACTACCAATCAGAACTAGTCAACACCAAGCTAGGCATCTTAATACCGACATACTCTGACTTGACGACATTAAAAAAGAGCCAAAAACGAACCTGTTTATCACAGCATTATTGGATCCTTGCGATTCGTTAATTGTTCGCGTACGCGTTTTTAACACTGCATTTCACCGCTAACCATGTTATGCATGTTGACGTTGTGCACGTTACGACTAACCATTTGACCATGCTTCTATTACAGCACATGTAAAGTGTCAAGAAGTGTTCTGAGGGTGCTATACGAACGTGCCATTGTTAATTATTATTAATATTATAGGATCCCTGGGCGGCCTGCTCCTTCCGGCTTCGGCCGGTGACACATGTTTAGCTGATTTTGGAGCCTATTTAAAAGAAGCCGTTTTCACATTGCAGCAGCGGGACGCCTCCAGAGAGTCTCCGAAAAAAATACTAGCTGATTTAACAGCCTCTTTTTGCATGGCGACAGAAGAGCCTTTACGGGTATCACCACCGCTTGCAGTAGCGATAAAGGATCGCCCACCGCAGGATCCGAATCCACGACCTCGGGACCGAGGTCGTGAAAAGTGACCGCCTTACCTAGTGAGCCATTACGGTTCAGCCTTCCCTCTGAAAGACTGATTAGTAACTTTCAAAGGATCGCTTTGTCCTTTGTTGACGATTACGGGAAATAATGCTCAATGAGTCTTCGGCAATAGATTGTCGCAGCCCACTCTATAGTAGAGCCTGCACGCCGAAGACCGGCAGCCCCTTCCGAGAAGCCCAGTGGCCGCCGAGGAGGGGTGGGGCTACTGGACTTCAAGGGAGGTGGTCAAGCAGGGCGACGGCGGCTTCCGGCACAAACTTCGACGGAAGTCAAAGCTCCCAGTCCGTTCGCCGACGAGCCAGACCGAACGCGACCGGGGTTTCGGCTCGTACCGAGCATCGTCGATGGCCGTCGTAAAACTCTCTGGTCAGACGGGAATCGACGCGAGTTTCTTAGAGCGGCCATCGGATGAGGTCGTTTCTTTTGAGAGGTCATTGGTCGAGGTCATTGTGTGGCACTGTCGGTCAGCGAGCAGCCAAGCGGGAGCGGGAGTTCGCGGAGGGCAGATCAAGGTGTCTTTGGCGAGGGGAGACAGCATCGCAGTTCTTCGCGACCTCTTCTTCCGAGGCGGCAGGGGTTAGGCACGGTCGGTGCGGTCCGCTCAGGTAGAAATGAACATGCGAGACGAGACTGCTCATTGCATTGGATGCTCGGACGTTGTATTGCTCTGAAAAGAACTTCGATATACGATTTTTGTTCGAAGGCAAGCTTTGGTAGTGTTTACGAGCGAGCTTCAAAGTTCTCGACGGTATTATTACGCCATTCTGGGGCCGCCGCAAAAAGCTGAGCCGGAGGAAAAGTCGGTGTCTAACGGTTACTAACGCAGCGAGCGGATTCTTTGGAGTTACGATCACATCCGTGACGCATCGCTTTCATCAGCTCGATAAAATCGATGGTACGTGCGTAGGTACGAGAGCAATGCGTCACGGGACTATCCCCTTCAACGTTTCCGGACAGCTTTCAAGGACCATTAGCACCGTGTAGGGTGCGCTGGAAATTGGAAGGGAACTATTGACGTCCAATAGGGGTCCACTTAAAACCGTCGTCGGGATTACGATCTTCGAAGCCTGCGTTATTAAGGTTATCCTAGTCGAGCTAATGGTCGCCGTCGATGAAGGCACGCATAAGGAACTGATGATTCGGCTAAGGAGACGGATTACAAGTGTACACTTGACAGGATATATATATATATATATATATATATATATATATATATATATATATATATATATATATATATATATATATATATATATATATATATATATATATATATATATATATATATATATATATATATATATATACGGGTGGATGGAGCTCAATCTGAGCCGGAGCTGCGGCTGTGCAATCAACAACCGGAAGCGAAGCTGAGCTCAAGGTTACTTCAAGGCTTCAGCTCCACCTATCGAATCTACTGCCCCGCTAGACTAAGCATCGTTCCGGTCCGCTTTTCGCAATCCTAACTGTTTAACTACACCTCGTACAAACCTCAAATCCCTCGGAGACCGTGCCTGTGGTTCGCATGCTCCCAAAGCCTGGCATTTACTCCCGACCTGCGCCACGACATCTCCTGACTTGTTCACGTTTAAAAAGAAACGAAAAACGCATCTCTTTATGACAGCATTTAGTGGGCCCTGTGATCCTTTCTTTATGTACTTATGAGTGATGACACTCTTGAAAGCTACCACTTACCCCACTTGCATGCTGATCCTGTGTATATCACCCCTAACTATGTTATTCTTTTTGTTTATTGAGCATGCTAACAATAACTATTTGATCGGGCTTCCTTTGCAGCAATTGTAAAGCGCCTAGAAAGAGGTTGATTTCCCTGAGGGCGCTTTATCAAATGTATTATTATTATTATTATTATTATTATTATAACCTGCTGTTTAGGTCGCCTATGCCCGGCAGTATGTCAGTAGATGGTGCTTGCAGTGGAGACGCTAGTGGAGCAGGGGGCATTTGCTCCCCCTAAAGGGGGCCGCGACCTGGGCCGATGCTCCCTAATCCTACTCCGTGTGGCCCGTCAACAACTGCCCAATTGATTTCTACTTGCACTCTTTGAGCAACCGCCGAGTAAGTGTCGGTTAGAAAATGTTATTTTGCACCACAGGTTCTCAGGATTTGTGGGTCTTGCGCCAAATTAAAACCTTGCGAGTCTTGATCCATGATACAAATTCTGGCTACGTCTCTGGTTATAAATACTACGCGAATAAACAATCGTGTTGAATATATAGATCAAAAAGTAACAGCACTCTATCTGTGTTACATCTCCTCGCCCTTTTTACTAAACTTAACATAGCGTTTTCGTCGCATGGCGTGAAGGGTGAGATGCATCACTAGCTATGACGTCTGTATCACCGTTTGGCTTTCTAGCGTTCTGGGAGGAACGAGATGTATCGCCAGCCGAGCAGAGCCGAGCTCTTAGTCACTCACTTTCGCAGGCTACTCCTTCGCTTTGATCCCTCCCAGCCTTCGAGCATCTCAAATTCTCTCAACTCACTTGCTGCATGCATTGATGACATTCGCACGTGGATGGCAGCAAATTTCCTAAAACTAAACGATGATAAAACCAACTTACTAGTTATGGGCAAACCCAGTGTGATTCACAAATTGGAAAGGCTGACGCTCAAAATTGGCTCTGCCAGCATATCTCCTATTGAATCAGCTCAAAATCTAGGTGTCATATTCCAAAACGACCTCTCGTTAGACTACCATATCAGCTCCACAGTCAAATCTGCCTATTTTCAGCTTCATAACATTGCTTTAATTCGGGCTTGTTTAGATAAGGATACCACGTCCAAGTTGGTCCATGCATTCGTGACATACCGTCTCGAGTTCTGCAACGCACTGCTTACTGGCCTACCAGCATGTGCGATCAGGCGATTGCAGCTGGTGCAAAACTCTGCAGCTAGGCTTGTCTGTCGTGAGCGTCGCAGTTGCCACATTACTCCACTTCTCACTGACATGCAGTGGCTACCAGTCAAGCAACGGATTGACTTCAAGGTTTTGTCGCTCACTTTTAGGACCCTTCCTTCTATGGCTCCAGCCTATCTCTCAGATACACTCCCCCATCCGGCCAAGCATCGTACCACCCGCTTTTCGGAATCCAATCGTCTACAAATACCTCGTACAAACCTTAAATCCTTTAGAGACCGTGCATTTAGTTCGTATGCTCCCAAAGCCTGGAACTCCCTCCCGACCTGCGTCAGAACATCCCCTGACCTGACCACATTTAAAAGGAACTTAAAAACACACCTATTTAGGACAGCATTTAGTGGGTCCCCGTGATTCGTCCGTCACGTGCTTATGAGTGCTGACACTTTGCATGCTGCCACTAACCACATTTGCATGCTGACCCTGTACATGTCACCCCTAACCAAGTTATTAATTTTTTTTGTTTATCAAGCATGATATTAGTCACCATTCAATTGCATTTTCTTTTGCAGCAAATGCAAAGCGCCTAGAGAGAGATTAAGTTCTCTGAGGGCGCTTCATCAAGTGCATTATTATTATTATTATTAACTCAACAGTGAATGGCCAGCGTAGGATCTTGGGGAAACGAGAGCCGTCGCTCGGATGATGCATCCAGAGAGACAGAGACAGAGCGAGAGACAGAGAGGAGAGAGAGAGAGAGATGGGAGAGATGGGAAGGATCACGAGAGAGAGAGAGAGAGAGAGAGAGAGAGAGAGAGGGAGAGATAGAGAGATGGGAAGGATCACGAGAGAGAGAGAGGGAGAGAGAGAGAGAGAGAGAGAGAGAGAGAGAGAGAGAGAGAGAGAGGGAGAGAGAGATGGAGAGATAGGAAGGATCACGAGAGAGAGAGAGAGAGAGAGAGAGAGAGAGAGAGAGAGAGAGAGAGATTCAGTGCAAAGGATGCACATCAAGCGATATCTGTAAATTGACCTTCCGCCGAAAAGACCCGACCCCAGCCGCTGACCTCCGGCTCTGACCTCGGTCCAAGGGGCCGGCCCGGCCCCGCTGAGTGACGCCCAGCAGGACGTATCAAATATCGGCAGCCCTGGCTTAAGAACCCCGTAGGTGAACCTAGCGGCGAGTCCGGTGCCCCAAGAAGTTCAGCCTTCCTTGGAAAAGTTTCTCGTCACGTCTCTTTTCGGCTACGAAGCTCATGTCGAACATCGCTGCTCAGCGTGTCACACGTCACTTTCGCCGTGCAGGTGACGTTCCTCGGCAACGGAAGTACCGGCTCTCGCTCGGTCATTCGAAAGGAGAGCCTGGCGAGCAGGGACAAGCTGACAGCGCTTGGCTGCAACCTCGAGCTGCCCGCTCCAGTGGGCAGGGCTCGCGAGGCACTGTCATCGGCACTCCACGAGTAAATCGCTATTCGAGCAACGTCCGAGCGCTCGCTTTTCCGCTCGCTTTTCCGCTCGCTTTTCCGCTCGCTTTTCCGCTCGCTTTTCCGCTCGCTTTTCCGCTCGCTTTGATGCCGCCTCCGCAGCCGCCTCGAGGACTCCGGTGTCTGGTGCGGGAGCGAGATGCGTGGCGCGTCCTTCCTTTACGCGACGGTTGTCTCTTTCGAATCCAGGCTCGAGGAAGGTGGCTTCACCGCCCTGGGGCCGGCACTGACACTCGCGGTCGCCATGGCTGGGCGAGTTGCCGGATCCAAGGTGCTGCTGTGCTGCGACGGAGCGGCCAACGTGGGCGTGGCGGGCACCGACACCACGCCCGTCGACGCTTTCCGGTACTACTCTGGCCTAGGAGTCTACGCGTCTGCGCGAGGGTAAGCGAACTCTCGAGCGGCGGCGAAGCCCCGAACGCCGCAGTCCTAGTTTAGGACTGGGTTTAGGGTGCTCGCCTTTGATGACCCGAGGTCGTGGGCTCGAGTCCTACGGCTCACGCCATAGAGATTT